>NESQ01000088.1:0-273695 GCA_003070745.1 Tuber borchii | reverse complement strand
TCCTGAATCTCTGCTGTGAAGCTACTTAAAGCAAGATGTGTTTCGTCTTGGCTTTGCTGAATTTCTCCCAGGATGAACCGAAAGGCCTCTGCTAATTGGTTTCTGAATTCCACATAGGGGTTGGGGCGAATTCTGGAAGGTCTTCGTGAACTCGGACTTGATGTTGCAAGGAAATGTGAACCTGTCCTACTCAGGGCAAAAGACCCGGTAGTAGGCGTATTTGAGTTATCGGTTGGTGGTACTGATCCTGTCGGTGTGGAACTGTTGTCACTAGTATCCATTAGATCGGTAGGTGGTGGAACAGGGGAGTCTGGTTGTCGTTGATCAACATGATGAAATGTACGCAATATTGAGGGGAAGTAGCACTCGATAATTGCAGAGGATGGGTTAATGTTTTGCTATGGTAAAGGCTTTACTATAGCTTCGGTAGATTCGGAAGTTGTAGTTTTGTTTCTTATCGTGAATGTTCCAAATCGTTTGAAGTGCTAAGTTCCGGAGGTTCTGTTCGTATTTTGGACAACAGACTAGAAAGAAGTTGTGTGGGATAGCTCGTTTGCACTTCTTGCAAGAAGGGCACCGGAAGAAGCTATCGCAATCGTAATATTGCCTTGGCATGTGAGAGGTTAAGGTATCGTGGAAGAGCCTTGGTGACTTGAGGGTAACAATATAGTGTTACGGGGTAACTAACTCGAAGGAATAGAGAAAGTTAGGCCAGATCGTATTCGAGATGACGGAGGGAAGTCAGGAAGGCTCAGGAGATGATGGTTCGATAAAGGTAAAGTAATAAAATAGAAGTTCTCGAATCTTTTAAAATTTTGATAACTTGTTATATTGTTAAGGTCTCTTCTCCGTTGCTTGATGTTCTCAAACTCCGGGGAATAGCCCTTACTACTTATACTAAATTCTCGCTACTTCCAGATTCCTAACAATCATGTATCTTTCTAAGATTTCAGCTTCGTCAAAGGAAGTGCGAACACTCTTTGACCCTGAATAATTGCCCCACTCGAACTCAGAGAACTCCCGATATCTATTTCATCTGAGGGTGTCCCCACTCCACCAGTAGATAGTCTTCGATCTCTTCGTCCTAATAGACTAAGTTCATATATGTGGTCGCAATGCCAACATACCAATAGTCTTTTATCGTGAACTATCGAGTGATCAGTTCGAATAGTCAGATAATAATACATAATGCATAATATGCATATGCACCGGAAATAAAGTATTCTCACTTTATCTTTCCAATCAGAAATCATCTTTATGGAACGTGAGTCCTTCCGGTATCCCGAGTAGTCAACACAGATGCCTCCAGTTGCTCCTACCGCGGTGAGCTGAGGTTGGACATACGCTCCTCCATTACGGTGGCGCAGCCTCTACTAATAATACTGGCGAGCTATTCTCATGTGCGTAACAGGGCCGGCCCCCTCAGGCGGTCACTGGGGCTGTGAGACATTTACCGGCGCGAGGCCGAGGTGTCTCTGGGGGCGGGGGAGGGGCTAGGGACCACGTCGGGGAGTGGTCGGCCAGTCCTGGAGGAGGAGCGGAGGGGGGGCACGAAGGCGAGGGGTCTCGGGGTAACCAAGGGGTCGGCTCCTGACAGAGCAGGGCGTGGTTCGGGGGTACTTGGAGCCGGAGCAGGGGGGGGGAAAGAGGATCCAAACGTATCCATCGCGTCGGAGTCAACTGGTGGAGGCATCGGGGGGGGCTGGCGGGGGGGCGCTCGGGACAGTCTCTGTCCCTGGCTGAGTGAGGACCATGGCAGTTATGGCATCTGGCCGGGGAAGCAACGCAGCATCCAAGGACGGGCCGGACATTTCCCTCCTTGGGACAAGTGGGGTTGGAGCAGTGATGGTCCGCCTTCGAATGGGGACCACCACACAGCTGACAGACAGTAGACTCCTCAACCAAGAGGCCTTCTTTTTTTTTTTTTTTATCATGCGCTTTGTATTATCAACTACGGGGGACAAAGGCTACGTGCAGCGCTAGCTATGGTAAGGAAAAAACCCCAACGAAATCCTCCTCGGCCCACCGGAAAAAACCATCATCCCAAGTCCCTCTGGTATGGAACCAACCGCACGATCCCGCCGCGAAGACAAAAAACCCCTATCGGCTAAGTAGACAACAGAAATAAATCACCAACACGACAAGCAGGAGACAACAGGAAAACCGGACCCGAAAACTCCCCCTTGACATAAAACAAAAGAAACCACATTAATATCCCAGAGTACTCTGACAGAAACCCGACCGTGAAAATTCAGCCAAAACTACAGAACACAGAACGGGGGGACAGTAAACGCTAAAACCAAGCAGATCCATCACATTACTCCGTAACCCAAGGCATTGGCATCGTCCAAGGAGGCAGTGCAATACCATGGCCGAGCGTAACCGAGGGCTGTGGCCGAGCCGAGCCACGGGGAAGGGGGTTGACCCAGGGGAAGTGGCAGTAAGAATGCCAGCTAATGAGCGGATGTTTGGCTGTAACCGAGCCACGGGACGGAACTGAGCGGAGGAGAGGAGGGGTAGACCCAAGTATCGTAGGAACTATCGGAAACGTGTGCGTGTCTGACTAGGCAGCCTCGAGCGAAACGTAATCGAAGAGAGTAGAGAAATCGACCGTAGCCTGATGAAAAGCTTTCTCTTACTGCGAACCGTGATCCCAGCCGTCTGTAACATGGACGCGAGGGTGTTGCCGACCGTGCAAATGTTAAGCGAAGACGCGAAACAAAAGCGGAAGGGTGGATGGGACAGGCCCTAAGAAACGGGTGCCCAAGTCCGAATCTATCATAGGGGGGGGGTGCAGCTCACTAAGAGTGCGTTGTAGAAGAGATGGATCCGACGATGATTTCTCGTGGTGTTGAGATTTCAATCGCCGGAGGTGTAGAGGAGATGGTTCGTGCCTCAACCAAGAGGCCATAAGGGTCCTCTTTTTATACCCGTTCTTCTGCAACCCATGACTCATCCTTCACATCACGCGCTCCTATGACTCATAGTGAGTCATAGTGTGAAATCCATCAGCTGACTCCTATGAGTCGCTGTACAATACTAAATCAACCAATCAAAACACAATAAACATATCATGTGCGCAACTCATGTCATATGCATGAAACCCATGACTCATAACTATGAGTCATGTGTGATTGTCATAATCATATGACCACAATCGTGAGTCATGTCAAAAAAAAAACAATAAACCAATCATAACAAAGGAATGACACGCTATCGCGTAGTCATGTGAAATACTAAACCCTATGACTCGTAACTGTGAGTCATATGAAAACCTATCTTGCTAGTCACCGTTTGTGACAATAAGTCTAATGCCGACCAACAATCTTACTCTTAGTTTACTACCCTAACCTCGGGTATCAACTACTCACCTCAGATAGCATTTGGCATAAGAGAATGAATGGCAGTTAAGTAGTATGCTCAGGTAGCATGCTAAGATGAAAGATCTTCTCTTGTTGAGAATATAAGGCAGATTGGTTTTCCACTTGTTCATTTCTTATCCATCAGTTTCATCTCTGTCTGTTGTTCATTCCTTTCTACTCTGTTCACTGTTTACAGTGTTTTTCGTCTTTGATTCCTTATCACTTTCATTCATATTAGCTACATACAATCTATCATTCTCTATCCACATCCAAACTCCGAATCCGCTGTGCCTATTTGTCTTGTTGCAAAAATTTTCATATTCCTTGTTGTGGTGTTGTAGACATAGAGAGTTTTCCGAGAGGTTATAAGCCCTTGAAAAACCGTTGTTACGAGCAAAGGGAAAGGATTACTGACTAGTATATCCATCCTGCCATGTGTTTTTGGATATTCGCTGGGACTTACTAGTAACTACAAGCTGAGCCTGGCGAAACAGACATTATCAACTTGATTAAATGAGAGCCTGCAGGGTGGGCGAGATAACAAAACTAAGCGTCTCGCTCATGGAGTAGGTCTTCGAAGGCAGTTCTAAGCACTCGCAAAATGAGTTCATGCAAATTCCTATTTCTTTACGTATGGCGAGATCAAACAACCAGAGCTGCAACCGCCAGCTGCCAATTGAACCATACAAAACATGACTTGAGATACTAGAAACGTAACTGACGAGAAATTTGCAAGTAGCAGATGATGTCCGAAGACACTCAGCGGAAAGATTTTTACAATTTTTATTCAAGTGTATGGTCACTGTTGCCATCCCGCTGGGGCTGCCGGTTCTGGACACTTATCTTCACCCCAGATAACCCACCCTAGCTGCTCATGGTGCTGAAAATTGCAGTGTTGAGGCCGCACTTGATGCGAGATGTACCCGCACCTCAAGGCCGCACCGCTTCACCTCTCAATTCTTTCCTTTCATCAATCAATCACTATCAATTACGGTTTTCATCTCCGCTCAATACAAACTTTCTCTCTCCGCTTAAGCTATTCTTCTCCGCTGCGTAAACCCTCACAGTAAATCATTACCTCCGAATTGAATATTTTCAACACGTGGGGTGGTTCACGCCACCGAGTGACCTCCCATGACCGGGGCTCGAGAGGGGGCTGATGGTGTAGGAAATCGTAATTGCACAACCTCCCACTCTATAACATCTTATCAGCTCTTCTCCTTCCCATCATTCTCCCAAGGTTTACCTTGCCAGCTAGATTCCTATGCGAGACCCCACAATCAGCTCTTAATACGTGTATCCCGCTCACTCGTGGCCCAGGTCCAGCCTTCCATCTAATATCATTCATATATCATATGAAATTGCTCTCGGAATTATAAGTGTCTCGCTATTTATGAGGTCTGCCATGTGATCTCAGAGGTTTAAAGCAAAAAATAGAGATGTTCAATTAAGGTTCTGTTCAGCGTGCCACTTTTGTAGAGCAAGTGACTAATAGTGTATTTTTTTAAGCAACCCCTAGTATATCCATTGTCTACAAGAGAAAGAAAATGAAGACAGGAGTAGAAGGAAGCAAAGGGGAATACGAAAGGTGAATATGTATGGAGCAGGGAAAACAAATAGGTCGGGGTGGAGGGGGTTCGGGCTGCGATGTAGAACTTGCTAAAAAAAAAAGGGAAAATGCCTCTCCTTCCCCACCGCATATACTTGTACTCTCATGCGAAACTGGATGACCAATGCCGGAGTATTTGTGTGACATGACCCGGAGACAGTAACAGGCGTGCGGCGGGACTCTGGGAGGAGGGAATATATACGAGCGGAAGAGATTTCTTCGAGCAGCTAAGACTAGTTTAATGATTGAGATTTAGGGACGGTCGTTAGGTAAGGGGAAGGGGGGAATCTCCGCATTGTGGTAACGATACACCGGGCGGCTGTGAAGGGCTTCGGAGAGAGGGCGGGTGCTATGTCGATAATGAGTATTTATAAGAAAGCTGCTGCAAAGAGGATGCGCGTACATGAGTGTGAGGAAGAATTGCGGGTAAGTCTCTTTTGGAGCTTAATCTACGCCAGAGACTTCAGTCATCCGAAGCTGGAGGAGTGCGACAATCTCCCTGTGCCCATTCATAGAAGCGACCAGGAGTGGTGTTCGACCAACGATGTCTGGCTTGTCGGGATTGACATCGTGCCGTGTGAGCAGTTGCACGACTACTTCCTTTTTCCCATTCGCAGAAGCCCACCAGAGGAGTGTTCTACCATGGTTGTCTGGCCTGTCAGGGTTGACGTCGTCCCGTCCGAGCAGCAGTCTCATCACCGGTCCATGCCCGTTCAATGAGGCGGGCCACAGTGGTGTTCGACCATTGTTGTCTGGCTTGTTGGGATTGACATCGCTCCGTTCAAGAAGCAGCCTCACCACAGCCTCATGCCCATTACCAGAAGCGCACAGCAGTGGTGTCCGACCACTGTTGTCTGGCTTGTTAGGATCGACACCGTTCCGTGTGAGCAGTAGTCTGACCACCGATTCATTCCCATCCGAAGAAGCACACCAGAGTGGTGTTCGACCTCTGCTGTCTAGAATGTCGGGATTAACATCTTCCCGTGCGAGTAGTAGTCTCACCACCGCTTCATTCCCCCTCTGAGCAGCCCACATGAGCGGTGCGAACCCCTTGCAGTCCTGCTGATTGACATCACAACCTTCCATCTCGATCAAAGCAGCCACAGCCTCAACAATTCCGAAGTAGCATGCACAGTGTAAGCCGGCAAACAGGTGCCTAATAACCGGGGGAGAATCGTGGCTCTGCACTTGATTGAAAAGCAAGGTAGCAGATATATGGTTATGGTATAGGGCTAAGTGCTCCACCGCAAGCGGTTTCGTGTAATCCGATAGTTCTATTTTTGCATGGCTTCCCCAATAGAAGGACGAGTATTCGAGAAAGGGTTTCTCTTGGAGGTTAGGGAAGCGATCGGCTCGAAGCTCCTTGACCTGCTCATAATTTAGATAGGCCAAGCATCTCTCCGCAAGTGTTTTATGGACATGAGGTAGGGTACCAGGTCTGGAAAGATATTCTTGAAGTGTGTAGTGGATTAGCCGGAGTGTCGATGCCTCCCTGTCAATTACAACAAGCCCCAAGCATGACTCTAGCACTTCATGTTCAGGTAGGATATCCTCGGGACCCGGATCGGTGGACTCCATTCTTATTGTGAGAGCTTGACAGAGTTCGTCAATCCTCAATGGCCGCTCCGAGTGGGATACCCACATTAGTGCCTCGATCCCAAGTCTTGATCGGTTGCCCTCCTGTTTCCTTATTCGTTGCAGTGTTTGGGTATACACACTCTCCAGGTCCGAGCTAGTTGTCGCTACCTTCTGCAACATTTCTTTTCTCGTTTTTATAGTAGCCTCGCCTAGGATTGCATCGATATTTAATTTAGCGAGTAGAAGCCTTAGCAAAATATCAATGAGTGACCCAAATTTGTAACTGAGCTGCTTCTACTTACGTCCCCGAACCCTTTCCCGAGATTGTTTCCACGACATCATTTTTCAGATTTTCAGTCATCGAGTCTAGATATTGGTAGTCGAAGTCTATCCTTTTAGTTACGTATCTAGCGATATCCCCTTGGTCGGCCACTATGTCTATGATATAGGCTCCCTTCGTGAGATGCTTGTCAAGTTCCGGGCGAATATGCGGCCTTGTTGTAAGAAATAGCCGCGCATTTGGTGCTTCTTGAATAATCTGTCGTAGCGCACGAAGAAACTCTGATCGATTCTCGGGAAGTAACTCGTCTATAGCGTCGATACAAATGTATACTCGGCCAATGGAACTGATTGCTTTAACAAGCAACTGGAGCATGTCTGGTAATTCAAGACCTTGGCTACCTCTGCCGCCTCTCTTCTTCGACTCGTTGAAAGCGCTTCGAATGTCGCCTAGAATCTCGCCTGGCCCCGATGCTGCCTTATAAGCAGCCTGAACGAGTAGACACCCTATCATGCTTTCTGCTGATTGCGCTTTCTGTGCCTGGTAATCGCAGTAGAGATATAAAACGGTGGTATTCTGTTCATAGGCTTGGTCGCGCAAGGTGTCTATTACACAAGAGCTAATTTCATTATTTGTAAGCATCATCTACGGTTTCTGGAGAATAATCTTCTACCTTATATAGGTTTTTCCGACCCCTTGGCCCCCAGAACATAGCAAGGTAGGATCTCCTGAACCGTCCTGACCCTTGCACCATGTCCGGAACTCATTCCTCTGTAGAGCCCAATCCCCAACACCATCAAGTCGGCTACCCCAAATATCTGCATGCCTTCTTTGGGGTTTGAGTGGGGATAACCATGCTTGGATCCGCAGGTACTCTTCATTTACTCCCATCCAGACGGTGTTGTAGCTGTTTGACACATTCCCAGTGAACGTATTCGCGGAATCGAAAATTATGTTGGACATGTTATTGTCGGTTAGATATGCTAAGAGTAGCGAGGATCACCCCACAAGATCCTCCTGAACTGGTCGGCGGTCTATCAACAGCAGGTAAGAGGAGGTAGCCAGAAGTTGATAGTATAATAGCCCTGTAGCGTATCGAAGGGGTTGATAGACGTCTCTTTCCGTTACGCAGGGCAGAGAGCAGACGGCTTTCTTGTACTAGTACGGTGTCAAGTAGCCATTTAACAAGAGAGCGTAAGCTAATTATTTTCCATTCCAAGGAAATTCCCCGCTTTCACCTCCATGTGGGCGGGGTACAGTGCCGGGGGTTAAGGGTAAGTGAGGCGAACTGGTTGGCCTCCGGGTCACTCAGCCAATCAGAGAACACAATTTCATGAGGTTTCTAGGATGCCCCACTATTTTCCCACAACACCACTATGCACGTTTATCCTTGCTAAAGTACGGGTACAAAAAGATCCGTACGGCAACGCAACGGCAACCCCACTACCACTATAAATTTATTACCCCTACAACCACAACTACTTAGGATAAACTGAAAATATGTGTAGACATACAATAGATATAAGAAAAGCAATATGTAAAATTAGAAAACAAAAAAATCAATACTTGGTATACCATCCCCTTGCATCTAAGACAGCAGCAACCCTACTAGGCATAGACTCCCTCAACCTTTCCAGAAAATCCCCCTCAATATCCTGAGTCAAAACCTGATTTAGAGCTACTGCTAGATGTTTTCTAACAGTATTTGGGCCCTCCTTGGTCTTGTGGATGTTGGGAAAGCGCTGGTGTAGCTTTTCCTTCATCCTCTTCCAACAGTGCTCAATAGGATTGAGGTCAGGAGAATTGGGTGGCCATTCCATAACCTGTATGTTGTTTTCCTCAAACCAAGCCAGGGTATCTCTTGCAGTATGTATCTTTGCACCATCCTGCTGAAAGATAGGATCCCCAACTGTGTCCTCCACCTCCTGTCAGATATCAACTAAACCATCCTCTAAAACTCCAATATATAGAAATCTATCCACACTCTTGTCAAAAATAGGAATCAGAGGACCTTTATTTCTACCCCAAATACAAGCCCAAACTATTAGCTTTATCCCTGGCCCCTTGATAACCTCATGAATACAGTCTTTGTGCCACTTTTCTTCAGGTATTCTGAATACCCATATACCCTTAGGATCCTTAGACTTTTCAACTAAGGATTTATCACTAAAGATGACTCCTTCAAAGTCTTCCTTTGTCCAATCCTTATACTTCATTACCCAAGCTAACCTCTTAATAGCATGCTCACCCTTTAGAAGAGCTCTTTTCCTAGCTCTCCTTTCCTTTATATTGCTGAGGCCAAAGCTCTCTTGACTGTTTGAAGGGAGGAAAGTGGTGCAACATCATTGCGCAATTCTGATAAAGTCTGGCGGCGTGCCTTCTTAGACTCTCTGACTAGGCGGCAGTATGTTCTGGAATCAATAATTTTAGGTCTTCCAGGTATGAGAAGGTTCCTTGTATCACCTCTCTTTTGAAAGTGGTTATGGAAAGTTTGAATAGTGCTCTTTGGATGGTTTAAGAGCTCTCCAATTTCTCCCAAAGAGATTTTTTTTTTCCTCAGAGCAACTATTTGCCCTTTCTCAAACTCTGTGAGGTAGCCTGTCTTGTGTGGAGGCATTGTGGTTGAGGGGTGGTTGATTGTAGGAGTGGGGTATTTTGAGGTATTGTGCGGTAACCACCGATCGTACGGATCCTTTTGGCCTAGTACTTTACAACCATAGTTACAACATCTGGTCACCCAACTTAACGCCCCCCCCCAGTATAGTTAGGATAAAAGTGATTAAGGCCCTGTTCGGCATGTACTTGTACCAATAAAAAAATATCGCAATAAAAGTTGAAAATGGCATATATGCTAATAAAAAAAATTCAGAGGTGAAAAAATATATAGGTGTTCGGCAAATATACAACAGCTGTGGGAAAAAACAAGAAATAGGGTTTCTCTCATATGAAATATTTGTTATAATCTAGCCCTACTATAAATATATAGAATAAAAATTTATACATACAACAAAAAAATATCATGGTTTAATACCCAGTGCCGAACACACCCCTATATAAAAACTTTAATATGCCAAAATTTATGCCATAAAAATCACTTTTATGCTATAAAAGCGACATGCCGAACAGGGCCTAAGATTTATTTATTTATTGTTTTTGAAGCTCTAATTCCGGATACCTGCCCAGAGTAGCGAAAGACGGCCGTAAACAAATGTGTGAAGGGGCAGAGAGGGTGGAAGAGATGTACTCGAGTGCATGCAAAGAGATTTCCAGCGCACAATCACCGGCTAAGATTCGTTCAAACAAAAAAAAATAGGATTTAGAAATAATTGTAATGGAGGAACGAGGTGCAGGGGTCTTGGCGAGATAATAGTAATATACGAGGGCATTACAAAAGGGAGTAGGACCTGCACCGATTACAGATAAGTATATGGAAATTGTTGCGAAGACGGTGTATGTAAGTGTGAGAAGAGAGTGAATGTGGACAAACTCCCACTAAGCCCAACCCACAAGATACCGTAGGAACTCGAGTAAGTGGACCATGTGCTAGGAGGTTGGAGTTGCTTCTCCTCGCAAGACCTGGGGGATTTTCTCGGTCATTTTGTCTCGAAGAGGAAGTTTTTTTGGTGGATTTTTCCCCGCTCTCTGGAGGAGGAAGAAATTTTGGACCAATACCGGATGTCCGACCTGAGCATTCAAGCACCAGGGCCTAGCGAGAAGCTATTGAACAGTTATTTAAAGAGAACTAGTCAAATATATACTAGTCCATTCCAGTTAAAACAATTGTGCCATGCCACTGTTCTCGCCTATACTTGTACAAGTGCCAGAGATTAGTTTTTGTACACTCCAACAAATACAAGGGCCACCTAAGATATACATTTGCTTGAATAGAAAAACATAGGAGAATATGCAGCAAACAATATTAATGGTAAGAATAGTAAGAAAAATAAATAAAAAATAATAATGGAAGAGTGGGAAGCATGTAAGGATAAGTTATCAACAGATATAAAGGTAAAAAAAATAGAATTCCTGTTCAGCCTTTAATACCCATACTCCACTATTGTATTTCTAATGTTTTACTGTTCACTACTTTGTCTTCTCTTGCTCTCGTTCAGTTAATTGCTTGGCGTTGGCCGTACGAAACCTTTTTTCTTTTTTTATAAACTTTTCGATTGTAACTATATACTCTGGCTATAATACAATATTATAGGCTTTCTAAGTCTCCCTAAGACGTCTACCTATAAGCCTTATCCCCAAGCCTCCCCAGTACCTAACCAACACCTGGATCCAGCCCCTTGCCATTCTAGCAGCTCAGTTATACAGACCTCCCCTGCATGGGCAACCAGTTCCACTCAGGACCACCCCCACCCTACCATCCCGTTCCATATGCGACCAAAAGGGCGTACGAAAACACCACCCCCGGCACTTGTACCGGAATACCGAATACCGGTATGGTTGAGTCTAATTTTCTGCTCGAGGGTATCCACGATCTCTCGGTACCCATGCATATATGCGAATAGGAGTGGCGTTCGGCCAATGATGTCTGGTTTCTCAGGATCAACATCGCTGCGTGCGAGCAGTTGTGCGACCACTGCCTCTTTCCCACTCTCAGAAGCCCACGAGAGCAGTGTTCGACCATAGTTGTCCGGTTTGTCAGGGTTGACGTCGTCCCGTGCAAGCAGTAGTTTCACAACCACATCATGCCCATTCAAATAAGCGCGCCAGAGTGGCGTTTCGCCACTGTCGCTCGGGTTGTCAGGATTAACGTCCTCTCGTGCGAGCAACAGTCTAACAAGCCCCTCGCGTCCATTTGAACATGCGCGCCAGAGTGGTGTTTGACCACAGTTTTCTGGCCTATCGGGATTGACATCATTTCGTGTGAGTAGTATTCTCATAACCCCCTCATACCCCTTCAGAGAAGCGCGCCAGAATGGTGTTTGACCATAGATGTCTGGTATGTCGGGATTAATATCGTCCCGTGTGAGTAGTAGCTTTACCACCGCTTCATTCCCCCTCCGAGCTGCCCACATGAGAGGTGTGAACCCCTTACAATCCCTTTGATTGATATCACAGCTCTCCATCTCGATCAAAGCAGCCACAACCCCAACAATTCCGAAGTAGGATGCACAGTGCAGCCCGGCAAACTGGTGACGGGTAACTGGGGGAAGATCGTAGCCTTGCAGTTGGTTGAAAAGTAAGGTAGCAGATATATGGTTACTATATCGGTTTAATAACTCTAGCGCACACGATTTCACATCATCTGAAAGTCCTAGTTTTGCATGGCTTCCCCAATGAAGAGAAGAATATTCGAGAAATGGCATGTATCGGGGGTTAGGGATCCAATCGGCTGGAGCTTCCCTGATCCGCTTATAATTTAGATAGGTCAAGCACGTATGAGCAAGTGTTTCGTGGGCACGAGGCAGGATACCCGGGCCGGAAAGGTATTCTTGAAGTGTGTAGTGAATTAACCGGACTGTCAATGTCTCTCTGTCAACCACAGCAAGCCCTAAGCATGACCCTAGAACTGCATTTTCCAGCCGGGTGTTCTCAATGTCTAAATCTGTCAATCCAGTCTCTACCGCCAGGGCATGGCGGAGCTCGTCAATCCGCAATGGGCGCTCCGAATGGGATGCCCACATCAGCACCTCCATCCCAAGTCTTGATCGGTCTCCCTGCTGTTCTCTTATTCGTTCGAGCGTTTGGTCGTACACACTTTCTAGATTCACGCCGGTCTTCTCCACCTTTCGCAACATTCTCTTTCTCCCCGCTAGGGTGGTCTGGTCTAGGATTGCATTGATATTTAGTGCAACGAGCAGAAACCTTAGCAGAATATCAGTGAGTGATCCAAACTAGAATAGAATAGCTCCTACTGACATATCCGAAGCCCTTTCCAACATTGTTCTTATGATATCATTTTTCAGATTCTCAGTCATTAGGTCAGGGTCCCCATTGTCCCCGTCATTATCAATTATAAGGCTTAAGTATCTAGCGACATCTCCTTGGTCTGCCACGATCTTTATGACATAGGGGACCCCTTTCAGTTGCCTGAGAAGTTCTGCCTGAATACATGGCCTCGCTGTAAGAAATACCCGTGTATTTGGCGCATCTTGAGTAATCCGCCGCAGTTCTCGAAGAAACTCTGACCGATCCTTCGGCAGTAACTCGTCCACAGCGTCAACACAGATGTATACTCGGTCAATGGAACTGACTACTTTGGCGAATAACTTTAGCATATCCGGCATGCGAAGGCGTTGGCCACCTCTCCTTTTCGACTCGTTGAAAGCGCTTCGAATTTCGTCCCGAATCCCTACTTCCCCCCAAACAACCTGCCTGAGCAAACCCCCGATCATGTTTACCGCCGATTGCTCCCCTTGCGCCTGGTAATCACAGTAGAGACCTAAAACAGCCATATTCTGTCCACGAGTTCGGTCGCGCAAAGTGTCTATTACTAAAGAACTAATATCATTACTTGTAAGCATCATCTGTGATTTCTGGGGAATAGTCTTCTACCTTATATAGGTCTTGCCAACCCCTGGGTCCCCAGAACATAGCAAGGTAGGATTCAGAGCGCCGTCCTGACCGCTCCATGACTCGAACTCGCTCCTTCCTATAACCCAATCCCCGACATCACCAATCCGTCGGCGACTCACATCATCATGCTTATTATGGGGTTCAAGTGGTGACAACCATGTTTGGATCCACCGAGACTCTTCATATACTTCCACGCTGATGTTCGTATTGTTAATGGTATTATAGCTATCTACCACATTCCCAATATTCTCATTAAAGTCGCCGGTAACGATTGTGCGTACTCCATCGCTGATACGGGGAACCGGTATGCTGGAATGGCTAGGATCGCCGCCGGAGCTTGATTCTCGGTTCTCCATAGGTGATGTATTAAGAGCTGATAAGGTTCGGTGGCAAGCAGATAATAGCGTAAGGGCACTGTAGTCTACCGAGGTGGCCGACAGACGTCTGCTTCTTTTGCGCGGAGAAGAGTGGGGATCGCTTTCCCGTACAGTGTCTACCGTAGAAGTCCTTTCACAAGAGAGTGTGGAGCATTTATTTCCATGCCAAGGATATACTCCACTTTCACCTCGCACGCAGGGCCAGATACGGCGCTAGTAGAATTACAAAATCCTATGGGATTCATAGCCTCCCACAAGTCTATGAAACCAGATACCGGCACCCTACTTGTGTCACGACAGCCCTTTAACGAGCCCCCCTGGCAAGGGCATTTCATTATCTCTTACCGTACTCCAGAGCATGAGGGACGCCAACCCCTCGGAATTATTGAACAGTAGAACATGCAGGGTGAGTAGTACAGTACAGTACAGTACAGCCTCAATAGATGCGACGCTTTACTTGCCAATAAACTCGTAACTTGTTGACCGATCACAATGAGCGATGTTACCAACATCACTTATCACGACAATTTCATATGAACAGTGTGTCGCCCATCGTGCGAGTTTCTATTTCCCTAGCTCGGGACCCGCACGGAACAAACCGTTAGCTCATGTAACCAAAGGATGCTGCGCCACAACCACTTATGGCACTGTGAAATCTCAAAAAAATCAAATTGTGTTATCCCTTGGGCCGTGTGAAACAGTCAAATTCGCGCCCGGTCCAGATTTGGTAACTGTCAGCTAAACTCGGTCAAAAAATTCGATTTTCTATCTTAGTCCTGAAATGACTTATCACCTTTGGTGTGTCTAGACACCCTCAGCGAATCACAAAGTGGGTGCGAATTTGACTGTTTCACACCGCCCAAGGGATAGCAATTCTATCTACAATGTGAACGAGAATAGCTTCCACTAGGGCAGGCAGCTTTTGTGTTCACCGCTTGAAAGAAAAGATTGCTTCAGCACCAGGAAGCACTACCTGTATTTGTAGCTGTGCAGGACTACTTGCAGTATAATACAGAAAGAAAAAATTAATTGAGATTATTAATACAAGCCAGAAACTTTATCCGTCCTAAAATAAGTCAATCAGAATTGCTTGGGATAAGAGCCACTAGTTCCGTAATTCTCAGTAAGTATTTTATATTTCCTCCTGTTGATCGTGAAACCCCAACCCAAGCTCCGAAGAACTCACTTAACCTTTACAGCTCAGTCAGGCAAGTCCTCTTTGACCTTGATAAAAACCGGACATTCGGGGCCAGAGCCCGGGTACTCTATTAATCCTCCTAAGGTTTCCGGAGATGCCATATAAGCGGGATCTCATTTCACAAGCTGGGTTGTTAACGTATAGTTTCGCTCCAGCAGGATATACAAGTATCACTTCCCCGGGAGCAAGGCGATAGCCTCTCTCAAACAGTGAATGAAATTCTAGCTTCTTGAGCTGGAAACGGTAATTCTACTCTCCCGGCCGAACACCGTTATCACTTCTCTTACGATCTCTCTTTTTGTTTCTCGACTTTCGCCCATAAGTACCTTCGTAGTTGCTCCATGTCTCTCTGGGGTTCCGAATAACTTATGTTTGCCTTTCCTACAGGGGATTTCGGACTACCCAGCACAAAGGCCCATTATTTAAGATCCGCATTAGAGGGGGGCCGCGGAAGGCGGTGAGGAAGGAGCGGATGGGGAGTCTTCGCCGACATCACTGTGCCAAGACACGTAACTTTGCGGCTCAAAGTAGCTTTGCGGCTCAGTGTAACTTTGCGGCTCAACTTAGCTCTGCGGCTCAACGTAAATTTGACTTTACAGCTCAAAATAACATCAGGAGTTTGCAAGCCCATTCTACCCACAAGCACGGTACATACCCGCAATTATTAGCTTGAATATTTTCTTTTTATAGGCTTGGGCAGCGCGCCTTTCTTTTACTTGTGCCTTTACTTCATCAGGTAATGGCTTGCACCCCGCTTTCTCTGCATTCCGAGCCCATCGCAGCTACTGGTATTATGTTGAGCCACAAAGTTGTTATGCCAAGCCACGAAGCTAAGTTGAGCCGGGCAGCCTGCGAGCAGTTGGGCGCCACAGAACTACGACCTTAGCACGAGTAAACTGATCACAAGCAGCCACTTCAGCCTTGAGCAGCTATCGTAGTCTAATTCCGCTACGATTTCAGAGAGCCCGGCTCGGTCCGGCAATAATTATAACGCAGCTACCATACCACAGCTAATGATAAGGCGAATATTCCAAGCAGCCAAAGCCCGAGCAGCGAGAAACGTAGCCGGGCAATCTGAAGATACCTGGCCTTACCCGCGGATGTCTTCCAGGTTCCTTCCCATACTAAAACTTTCAAAGCATATGTCCTCATACCAGCCCTGGCTATCCTAGCAAAGTTTTAGGTCACTATAACTATTAGCAACGCCCGGCGAAGCGGCCTCTTAGAGCCGCTGGTTAACCCTCTCAACGGGTATGGATGGGTAACAAACCGGCCAACCCGACTCAAATCTGACCCGTCAGAGACCCGACTGCCCAACCCAGCCAAAACAATAGAATTACATTGGCTATTAACTCTCAATCCTAGTTTCTTCGGTATAGGGGTAGCCAACGAGCGAGAGTTGTTACCTACTGGGGAACTGCATGGGGTGTCTACTTACTCAGTGTCATTAAGAAAGCACTGTACGGAATTAACTTGTGTTGCACATATAAGGTTAGATATAGCGTTCGAATAGTACGGTGCTTTCTCGTATACCCCTGACGCCGTACTATAAAATTGTAGCTGTAAGGTATAGTACCAGAAGGTGATATTCCGTACTATCAGATTTGATGCCGAGTAATATTGTCTTTTGCCATAGGAGGCTAAGTTGCAGAAAGTGCTAATTAATTGAGCTCCCTGATGCCAAGTGGAGTTTTGGATAGCCGGCCTGCGAAAAGTAGAGGATAGTTGGATTGAAGGCTTAAGGGTGAGGCTTAGTGGCATCTGGAGATTATGCGCAGGTGGACCTTTCAAAATTAGAGCAAGGCTCGGTCCACGATATTCTTATCAACAATTCCAGGAGCTAATGGCGCATTTAAACCCTAAATTAGGGTCTCCCTCCCTAATCTGTACCAGATACAATCCCCCCCCCCTTGCATCTTCATTAAGATGTGGAGCGTTTTTTCACTAGCCCACCATCAGCTTCCGGTGGGTTCACGGTTAGGGCCTATTATCATATTGAGTTACGTCGTATTCCATGTAAATTTACCGTTTGAACCCTGACCAAAGGGAGCCGATATATTCGGTGTTCCTACCACTCCAGCCCGTCCGTCTTGGAAGCAGGATGGGACTGACTATGGGCCATAGTCAGGCATTTTTGGGCTAGCGGACGCCCTACGCCTGACAGCCGAAGATATAAATGAACTATGGGCGCGGGCGTCCTGTACCTGGCAAAGTCAGACAATTATCTTCACTTTTTCATCCCCCCGCCCTGATTTATATTATGCGATTAAAACGTATTATATCATGCCTCCCACGATGGCACGCCACTCTATTTAGCCATTGCTCGTAAACCCATTTAACATGGGCACCCCACACCGATGGGTGTCCACGACGCTATAGAGTTAGAATATAGTTACTACCCCTGCAACGCGCCCTTAGATTGTAGAATACAGCTGAGCTTGTCATTACTAGAAATAGAAAATAAAACCCAAAGATTCATTCCCGAAGAGAATGCATGTTCATAAATTAGACTCTGAGGTTCCTACCCGGATCATCCATTCCATTTAATTAGTAGGATTTCTGAGTAGAGATATCTAGGGTTGAAATCATGAATCATCACTCAGTTGGAGTCCATAGTATTTTCACGCTTACATGTGGCAACCTTACGCCCCAATAGGCGGGCAAACCCCATAGCATTCCCGATGGCATAATACTCCCAATAGTAAGTTGTTGTATTAAAAGCATGAAGGAGTGCAGGTATCATAGCGGGAAGCGCACATAGTATGGAGGAGCACTAAAGTGTGGACGGATGTGGGCAAACTAGGGCATGAGGGGAAGTATACGGTTATACATGTAGAATTTTTCACTACTTAAGTAGCCATTAGCTATCATAGCAACCCCCAATAGACAAGTAGGTACACCTCTCCATCTTCCCCCATCTACACACCTACGTGATCCTGCCCAACCCCTCCACCAATTCCTACGTGCAGGTATATATAACAGCACATCGCAAACCAGCAACGCTTCTACCACTACTCTTCGAACCTCACATTACAACATCTCCGACAGAAAAAACCTAGAGTCCAACAAGACAACACCACCCCCACCCAAATCTCAGAATGAACAACAACTCCAACCCCTCGGCAAACATGCCAACTCAAACCTACTACTACATACCCAAGTCCCCAGGTAGCATCTCAGAACTCGCAAAGTACTATTACAACACACAGATTCGAGATTCCGCGTCCTCCCACCACCCATCATCCCGGCGGTATGGGCGTACCTACTCTGATTCTGCCTTGCACGAGCCGATTGATATCTTAGACCACAGAGTCAGTAAAAGAGTCGGGGAACACGACCACGACCACGACCCCGTCAATCAATACGTTTATAAAAGCGCCTGGGAGGAAGGGTTGGAAGGGAGCGAGAGGAAAATTCATAGGATGGAGGGGGAGGAGAGGAGGAGCAAGGAGGAGGAGGAAAATGGAGTAGCACTAGATATCCAACATCGCATTATCAAGAGGAAACTACGAAAACTTTCTCCGCGCGACGTTGAGGAGTGGGATGAGTTGGAATTGATAGAGAATGAAGTCTGGGGGGATTTCTCCACCCCTACCCCCCAAGCGCACCAATCTGGATGCCGGCAAGGTGTCACTAGTAAAGGAAGAGTTGAGCAGGGAACATTACCAACAGCAAAGAGAGCCCAAGCTCCAATCGGCATCGCCAACTACCTACTACAAGGTCAGTAAATATGACCATCACCACTCTTCGGCCAACTTGGAGTATCATCAACAAGATGTAAGTCCCAATTCGCTAACTAACTAATTAAAATCACCCACCCGCTCGTGCGCAAAAGCTCTTTTCTACAGCTTCAGAACTAGGCCTCTTCTCTCTCTGATTGTTCTCTGGGTATTCGCAGGGTACCAGTACGACAGAAAGGTTTTCATCACCAATATCGTACTTTTAGTCTGCTTGTTTATATTTCGTTATCGCTATGTAAGCTAGGATAGCGAGGTAGGAGGGACAAGGAGCTATTTATTAGCCATAATTTGAGCTGTTCAACTATTTTATATTAAATCGCGATTTGGGACCTAAATCATGTTTTGAGATGTTCGTGGTGTCTTTTGGCTTGGTAGTGTTTTTTCCAAATTGTAATTTGGGAGAATTTGGAGGCCTTGATTTGGGAAATTTGACTCCTTTGTGTATATAACTTAGGCATGGACTAGTTGCCAGTGACTTAACTGCGTAATTAACATGAGGGGTCTCAGAGGCTAATGATCGGGGGGGGGGGGGGGTGGACGTGATGAGGGTGGGAAAAACCATTGTAATATTGCTATGGTAAGCGCGCTGTGTTATGCGTGCTGAGGATCGAATGATGGTTTGTGACTGGCTGACTTGCTGGACCACCTCATCATGCTAGTGTGGAGTATGATACAGGTATGATCTAGCATTTTCACTCGAGCGGGAGTAAAGCCGCATAGTCTCCAAGTCTCAACCTTTCACACTCCACCGTAAACCCTCTCGGCGCCAAAAGTTAAGTTACAAAAAAAAAAAAGGTTACAAAGAAATCAATGACAGAATGAATATTCAAACAACCTCCCCCAGCCGCTAGACACTCACAATCACTCATACTTCGTCGTTACCCTTCCGACACTGGTCTTCTCCCCTTCCAAACTCATCTCGTACACAACCACGCCAGAAGTGACCGTCATGTCGAGCGAGTAGTCGACCCGGTAAAAGGTCTCAGCCTTCTCGTTGGTGTGCTTTATGAATCGGCTTGCAGGTACTGGCTCCGATGTCATGACACATAATTTTCGAACAGCTGCCAGATTTTTTTTCAGCAACATTCAAGTGACACAGTAAGGGGAAAGGGGAAATACAACGATCGCCCTTGATCCGTTTATCCGGCGCTACTCGCTCGTCACACACCCACAGTTCGGTCCTAAGCTGATGTGTGTCACCTACTAAATCGCTTTCGGCAATTGTCCGGTAAAAGGGAAAGGATATTTTCCTCTGTTCCGTCGTAACATCGCCCTGTAGATGTCAGCATATTCCAGGTCACCAACATACCTAAGGGGTATCACCCGTCGAATATACCACTGAATCCTATTCTTCACTACCCACTCACATCGCAGCGGATGCCACATCTTCTCGGATTCATCGTGCTTCGATTCATCATATTTGGAATCGTGGACGACGCCATAGTGACGCCGACTAAGTCGTGACTGAACAGCTGCGATATCCCCTTGGAGTCCACGAATTATTGCGCCTCGTACAACCGCACTATATCCGTTAGTACATGCGAAGTAATCTAAAGCAAGGCGAGTATTACGTCCAAGCATTCCGTGGCTGCATGACATTAATCTTATCAGCCGCCCACCTATTAATCCGCTGATACAGATACTCCGAAGAACCAAATCCACCCACTAGAAGGATGGCCTGACTAAGGTTTAGTATAAGCATATCACCACCGACAAGGTATTATTACCGCTATTGGACCTTTCCCAGACTTGAGCACTTCAATAACTTGCTTAGATATTAGCTCAAGAACCTGTGCAACTATAGGCTCAAATATTTCCTTCACCTCCCTCCTATTCCCCCCGTTAGTTCCCATGCATACTGACTGGCCACAGCATAACCCATCACTCGGGACCAGACTAACCTTGAAAGTTTCAAGAACCCTCCTCTAATCCCCTTATCCTCGTTATCCGGCACACCCATCACAGGTACCCAAAATAGCTTATTCTCATTTTCCTCCTCTTCCTCTTCATCCCGTTGAACTCCTTCGTCATCAACAAATTCTCTCTTGACGTAGGTTTCCCAAAACTGGTTCATCTGGAATCGAGCCCTATGATCCATCGCATCGAATTTGTCCTTCCCAATTCGCCTAGAAACAAAATCTTCGAATCGCCGATCCAAATAGACGGCGCCACACAGCGCTCCAGTTCCGATCGCTACCTCGTTCAGTTGCAATGGTATCAAGGAAGATATACGATAGGATATGAGATCAACTGTCCCACCGCCGGCATCGCACACTACGAAGCAATCGCCCACCTAAATATTCCAGGGTAAGTGTGTTTCCTTCATTCATGCACTGTCCTCCAAAAAGCTCATACTAAGGGCGTGGATTAACCCACCCCGATTAACCCTACACAAACTCTCTGCAAAAATAAATAAGTTAAAAAAAAGAGGGGAGACGAACATTCATAGAATTAGGTTGAATACTCCGGAGCGCGTACTCTGCTGCTCCTTCCGGTTCAGTGATTAACCTCAGTAACCCGGTTGAGTCCTCCCCCGCACGAACACCTAATCCCGCCCGGATAGCCGCCTCCATCGTCATTTGCCGAGCCTTATCGCTCCACACTGCCGGTACAGTAAGCACATATTCCACTCTAGACTTTTGCACTACCTCCTTCCCAAGCCGTCGCTCAAGAGTCTGCACAGTGTAGGATTTTAAAGCGCTAAGGTAGTCCGTAACGATATCCACTGGCTTCTTCCCCCTCGGAAGGGTAGTTTTCTTGGGGTTGACGAAATTAGGACGAGGTTGGGATGGGTCCAGTAGAATCTTTATCCATGATAGCTTTTGCGGGTCTGTAGGAGGCACTTCAAAGCCCCTATAGATTTTTCGTGAGCAATTGAAAAATCGCCTATGCCTAGCGGAGACCTTACCATTTAAACTCTAGAGCCACACCCTCACCACTCACACTCTCTGATCGCGGGATATTACTCTCAGTGTTTACACTCGGGGTCGGCGACAGTGATGGGGCCTGGCCCGAGGTTGAGTTTGAAGCAGGTCGATTGGTTGTGTAACAGATATCTGAAGGAACCTTTCCCCAGTCCTTCCCCGACTGACCAGGCCAGTGTGTGATGACTTCATACTCCTCTGGCGACGATGTCTGCGCCCATGCTATTGCGCTGTGTGTTGTTCTAGATAGCGTCAGCGGGGAAAACTTGCGGGGATAAAAGGGGCGGGTAGTGGTGGTAGACGACCAACCCAAAGTCAATGCCCACAATGATTCTCTCCCTCTCCAGGCCGGAAGGTAAGGGTTCCTCAGTTTTGTCGCGGAAGTCAAAACCCATTCCCAGAACGCTTGAACCAGGTTCTGTGGTCATTTTGCTCTGTTTGATACCGTATGCACAACGCGCTGTTGGTACGGAAGTGTCGAATCGAGCAAAGGGAGAGAGGAATATCCAAAACAAAAGGGCGACAAAATTTCCTCTGGCCAAAATCTAGGAGCCCTTTTTAACGCATTAGTATAGTAGACTCTAAAAGCACCATTTCTAGCACAGGTAGTAAGGTGAGTACGGTATGATACGATCGCAAAGGAAGCAGGAGTCAACAAGTAATAAAAAAAAGGAAAAACTTGGGAAGATCTTGAAGATGCAAGTCTTCGGCTTTCAAACGTCCATGCTTCTATTTCCGGAAGGCTTGGACTGTGGTACAAAGATGATACTTACTCCTCCCAATCTCCGGCAAGCCTCGCGGGGTCATTCCAGTAAAATGCTCTGCGCAACGCAGGATAAAACCCGCGGACTCAAGCAGAGATTGTTACCCTCTCAGCTTCCCACTAGAGCCCAATTGCTTTAGATCGGATGGTGCGCCAGAGACGAATTGGGGGCCCCTGCAGAACAAAAATGGTTTCAAGTTCAGCCTTCCCTTCTCCAACTCTGCCATTGAGCAGCGAGGTTGGACCGGGTGCCCGAGTACCGTAAGCGCTAAGTTACCTGTAAGCCCAACTCGAGATCCCGTCACATTTCACAAGTTTCGGTTACGCTCACCGAAAGCGAAGTCTTGGCAAGCGTGCCAGGGAACAAAGGCCCTGTCCAACCAGATCTGGGGATCACTATCTGCAGAGGAAGGATTCTCATGATGATCCAGAGGGTATTAAACTTCAGTGACAAATAGAAGTGGATTTTTCGCAGCTTCTCATTCAAGAGTGGGTTCAAGAGGATTTATATATATGGGATCGGCAGGGTTACGCGGTTAGGTATGCCACTCAACGCAGTGAGGATTCCTGAAATAGCCTCTTCTCTCCCTGCCATTTATTTGCTGGGGTACCCTTTTTCGGATAATTGAAGATCCATGTATGTAACAACTCAAACACTTTGGACATCGACCTTCAACTCCAGCCATCTAAAGCATCTAAGTTACAGAGCCTACCGTAGGTAACCGGAATCATTATTAATCACTCGCTCGACGAGACAGTGAAGGTCCAAAAAAGCTCGAGAGAGATTAGGATCGGGAGTATGACAGTGCGGTGTGTACTAGTGCTTCTACCCTAATGTCACGTCACTATCTAGACAGTGCTGCCGCTAGCTGCCGCACAAGTAGTCCACCGTAACGCTTCAATTGATCACCCCCCGCAATCACAGTTTCTGATATTGGTACCCTCCTTAGCAAGGTGCTAGCCCCAGAATCATCCTACATGCGGGGGGGAGGAAATGTGGGAAGAATCAACCGGACCATAAATTTTCTATAAATGGATCTAAAGCAATCCCTTATTCTGCGCCTTGCAGAAATTCGCTGCGGGGCGCTGGGATTATCCGTACCCTCACAACTTCCAGAAGCGATAAAGCAGCTCGCACTGCACAGTTGCAGGACCCGCCGCCCCGGCATTGCAGGACAAATCCCCGCAAGACTACCGTGTTCCCTAACCCTCGGTAGGACATGGTTTATGCAATCTGCCTGGTCAGTGCTTGCCCAGGACGGACAGAGTGCCGACACTCAAAGGAACAAAAAAAAATGATTATTCCGCCATCGCCGCACAGTCATGAACGAAGGCATTTCCATGACATAGAGCAGCTACCTGCACAGTACCAGTACCGGTACTTGAGTACCGTACTTGAAAGTGAATAAAATGGCGAGGTGATCTACTATTCCACGCCATATTCTATGTGCTACACGTGCACCGCTAACCGCACCAATCCAAGCCTAGCTAGACGTTTAAGCTTATCACAACATCTACGATACCGGTACCCCCCACCGCACCGCACCATACACGTATCGTATTAAGAAACATTGCCTTTCGCTCTCTCGCTCTCGCTTTCAACGTTGTCATTACAACTTTATATCTCTTCAGGTATAACCGCATCTGCTGCGACTGACGGTACCTGCGTATAGACGAAAGACGTCCGTCGTCATACCGTCTTTCTCTACTAGTATACCTCTCTCCCTATACCGAGACTACCGGCCTCATAAAATAAAAATAAATACGGAAAGCCCTCGAAACGCGCCCCCAGATAGCGACAAGGCTCTAACATGTCCTACAGAACTGGAATTCCATCTTTGGGGTGTTCATGTGGGCACTTGAGCACAGCCGAGAACCACCCATCACTTACTCTACTCAACTAATCCAATCTTGAGGGAAGAGTCAACCTCTGAAGGACTAACATCGCTAATTATAAAACCCAATGCCAGTAGTCTGTTTCAGCGCTTAGTCGACGCCTAAGCAGCAGCTACATTCACATCTTGCTGGAAAAGATTGTATTCAACCCTCACCACCTTCCAATGCTATGTGAAATCTTGATTTTTTGATTTGTAGGCCATAACTTTCAGGAGTGTTTCCCACCCCTTGCTTGAAAGAATTCTACTCAAGCACTAGTAGTTGTCTTCAATATCCACTTGCATGAGAACTCTTGGGCACGGTGATATTAGTGGCTATTCGATGCACGGAGATAATCAACAAGTGGATTCCGTTATCAAAAGAAAAAGAGATATTTCGTGACTTTAGAAGTCATCGTAGTTGTGTAGGACATATCCGATCCTTCCCTGTCCGAGAGGGTATTTTAAGAGTTTTCTGAAATAAAAAAACCCCACCCTTCTGTACCGGCAGTTCCGAGACTAGCACTCGACTGTGCAAGTACTGCGCTCAAGTGCTCGTACAATGCCTTACCTCCTCCCACCTCCATAAATACCAAGGCTGACACCAATCGTCTAATACCAGAGCACTCGTAAGTTAAACCCCACCGCTGCCCCTATCAAACCCACTCCGACCTAGGCATCACGCGAGCCCGTTTACATCATAATATTATCATTCTCCCCGAGAAAACCTTCCCACCTATCTCCTGGGCTGGCAAGACATTGAAAATTTCGGCCCACCCCTGTTAGTTTTTTGAGACAGGGGTTAATAAGCAACTTTTTGTTAATGACTAAATTTTTGCAGATATGTAGACTTCAGAATACTACTAATATTAGCCACATGACCACACTTACGCTGATATCACTAAGGAATACTGAGGCTGGCCCCTTAGTCATCTATGTCTGGTATTCCGACAGGGGTGGGCCGAAATTTTCAATGTCTTGCCAGCCCAGGAGATAAGACGTAGCGCGACGGAGGTACAGCGTGTAAGTTGTTGTATGATAGGTTCTACAGACACCCTCACCCCCTGTGTAACCTACAAAACTAACACGCCGAGCCTCCTTAAGTTGAACCCCCACGGAACCTAAATTAAGCACAACCCTAACCCATGGTCACTGGGTGCGCTCTGGTTACTTTAAAAATTGCCTCGTGGTGCAGCTCGTTACTCTGCTAGAAAGATAATCAGAAATAGAGGCATTCGACGAAGCGAGGTGCATAACCTCGTGAAACTCGCTCCCACGCGAGAAGGTGTAAAAAGAAAGTGCTACTTGTACTCGGCACGTGAGCTAGCCAGAGTACGATGCCCGCAAGCCCGGAGGAGCCTTTAGGGATAGGATTTCCACAAGTATAGTATTTGCCCCAGGGCGTCTTTCCCGACGCATTTACCATTTCGGTATTTAAAGGAAATAACCACTGAGAAGGACTACTTTGTGAAAACCCATGGGTCACTTTATTCTGACTTCATGTGGCACTATTCTTTAGTCTTGTCCTTGGTATGGTTGGCCTCTGCAAACCCTTTCATGAAACTCTACAGTATGATACCGGAATGAGGCTGACGCCTGTGCCCGCCAAGAATCTGCATACCGATACATGCGAGGCAGTGCCAATGAACGGTAGCCGAAGAAATAGAGTCTAAGGCAAAGGGAGTTGTCACCCTGAGACCTTCAAGGGAATCTGTCGATTCTCCCTGGGGTAGTATTATACCGACTCCTATATACTAGTACTTCTTGCCTGGGACGAGTAGTACTTGTACCAGTGCCCTATCGTAACCATAAGCCATTAGTGGCAACAACAACCGCGACTCTCTGTATAGTACCAGATTTCACCAAGAATTGATTTACTTTTCCTCCAGATGGTCAAGTTCTAACACTCTAAAAACAAACATTTTTGGGGTAAAAGTACCTACTAAAAATGGCTTTTGTCAGGGGACTGTATCATAGTAATTGTGATATTCTAGATATTATACCAGAATCTAGCACATCAAGTTTAACATTAATCAATACCATACCAAACTCTGATAATTATGCCCAATTTATGCCAGGACAAAACAGATGTTCAAAAAAGCAATATTACTAATACAGACGCGCCAATAGCTCAGTTGGGAGAGCGTCAGACTGAAGTTCTCGCTTCTTCAGTCCATAAAAACTCGGGGTAATCTGAAGGTCACCCGTTCAATCCGGGTTTGGCGCATTGTTTTTGTTTTTTTCCTCTTCTCCCCCTGCTCCCCTTCCCACTAAGCCCTGGTTTGTTTTGTCTTAACTCGTAGCATTAAACCGCTAGACTAGGCCAAGAACGCTTGTATGGTATTCTGAAACCAATTGATGGCTTTGAGCGATATATGGTCTTCACTCAGACCCTCCCCCGTAGGGAATTCTTTGAAATATGCCAAATATCCTTCTGCGCTCGACCATAAATTCAAAGGTCAAATCTAAGACACTCAACTACATACGATACTAAATGACTTCCCATATCGTAGGCGTAACCCTGGACCACCAATACACCGTTCTATATTTATTCTTCAATGCCCGGAGGTAGTGCTTCTAGTGCAACTTCCAACCGGAGCTATCCTATGAAGTAGAGACTTGGAAAATATCTTCTGAATGTCGACAGGAAGCCATATTGGGATTCCATGGCACACCGTACACTCAAGCACTAGGTATTATTAAATTACAATCTTAGAAAATTTCAACCCATACACCAGTTTTATCCAAACCTGCCCAGTGTCCCTATGACGAGCTTGCAATGCCGTAGAGGGAGGACGGGAAGTAGTAGTACTATTTATAGGATGTCTAGGAAGTAGCGGACGGATAGGGGAATTAGGCAATCGATGCTATGCGGTGGTTGATCTTAGATTAAGTTGAAAAATAAGAGGGAGAGTAACAGCTTATGATATGAACATGGAGATGATCTGTCCTATCTCAAAACTAGATCCCTCTATTGGAGCTCAATTTGTAAATATAAAAGTGAAATCACAACTTCCTATCTCCCAACCACTCTTGCTTTGACAGATCCACCGCCAAGCACTCGAATTCTCTCACAACCCTCCCAAATTACTCCTCTCCCTGAACCCTCATCCTTCTATCAATGCCCACCATCCCCACCCCTCTCCCTCCACCCCCTGCTCCCACAAGCCTCCTCCAGCCACCCCTTAACACACTCGATAACTTCCTCAGCAGCCCTTTCCGCTTCTCCCCTTTCCTCAACCCTCGCTTCCGCATACCTGACCAGCGATCCTAACGTCATAAACTTCCTCATCCCACCGAGATAAACATACGGTTCTGGCGAGTGAGCCCCCATCTCATCAAGATGCGCCTGCAACGCGGCCGCAGACTTGAATTTTCTCCGTCGACCCCGGCGGCGAGAGCTCTTACACAGAGGACATGTGAGTATGTTCGCAAACTGCGGGTCCGAAGTTAGGGGTGTTGAGTATGGGAGTTCCCCCTCCTGTGAGATGAATGAGGATAGGAGGAGAAAATGAGGAGGGGTTTCTTCTTCGGTTGGCCACGGATAGCTACTAGCAGAGGGTGGTGGTGTAGGTAATTGGGAAGGTACAGCGATGGGGGAGGTGGTTTGGGGATTGCTGGTGATTAAGTTCTCCTTGTCCTTCGCGATGATTTCCTGGAGTAGCCATTCTTTATTGATGTGCTTTGTGCATGCTCCGCTCTCCAAGTGGTAGGCTATGCCCGAGACCGTTGTAAACGATTTCCTGCAGGTGTTTCTGTTGAAACAGCTCATACGCTGAGTCACGGTGTGAACGCCCGACTGAGCATGACAATTCAGTGCCTTATTGGTAGCGAAACTCCGGCTGCATTCCGAGCAGGTGTATCTCCCAGGTGGCTCAGATTCCTCTGTCTTCGTGTGTATGTTCGTCTTGCCCAAATGCCTCTTCAGCCCGCCAGGACTGGTGAAATCCCGTCGGCATTGGGCACAATGGTAATCGAGAACTTCTGGCATCTCGCAAAGGTTTCGTCGGTGCCGGGCCAATGCTCCTTTCGTAGAGAACCAGCGGGCACACTCATTGCATTGGAAGCAATTGCCCCGTGCATGAACGGTGGAAGCAAGATGTTTCGAGTAATTAACCGGAACTCCGAACCCACGCCAACAAAGATCGCAAAAAGACATAACAATAGAATGGTGATTGAAAAAAAGTATAGAAAAAGAAAAATAGCCCCTTGTAAAAAAATTGAGAAGAAAAAAATCCCCCTCCCAGAAAACTAAAGGGTTAAAAGAGTTCAGAACATATAAATTTATCCTCCGAGTGATACCAGTAGTAAACTTTTAGGCCTACCACCTGAACGCCCCCTATTGCTATTACGGTACCGGTTGGCATGGCAATTGGGCATCTATTGAGTAAGTAAACCGGCCCCCATATCTCCCAATTCTTCAGGACGCTTGGACGAGACTGGTTTCACGACCCTTGAAAGCCATCACTTAGATTGGGTTACACATCTGTCGGCATGGCTAGGTGAAACATATTACACCGCAAAATTCCAGCACACAGCCAGCACTTCCAGGGCCCGCCTATGCAGGTATATGATGTGCATGAATAACAAATCCCAGCTCGGGTTCGCAGGCGCGCATGATCGACCAATTCCTCTCGCCCCATTGTGCTTGAAAATGCGCAGGTGGTATTTAAGGCCGCCCATTCCACAATTGGACGGCTCACTGAAAGTTGGAAGAGGGAAAAAAAAAAAAAAAAGCCCTCATTGCTTTTTTCTCCGCGAGCAATCCTACCCTTTTAGACTGCCCGTTATGATTCCTCACGAGTGATTGGATGTGAAGTGTTGGAACAGCCTGGCCAGAGTGCAGATACCTCTTCTCCGAGTGATTATATGTGATGAGTGGGGTTTTCTCGGCTCGGCTCGGGTTTTGGTTGAGGAAGTGGTATGCGAAGTAGGGAGGTACGATATGTAGCAGTATGGCGGATACATTAGGATTTGCAGAGGCCCCGTAGACGGTTGAATGTGTACCGCTGCTGTATTTTGCGTCCAGTCCTCCTAAGTTTGAGTAAAACTCATCTCTCCTGCCTGATCGACAGTACTGGTATAAGCGGTGATCGGTAAAAAAAAAAAACCTCGGCAATTCCTCTAAAATGGGATCGTGGGATAAAATTACCATTTTTTGGTGTAATTCCCCATATGAAAGGCCTAACTTATGCGTCAGATATGTCACGAGTTATGGGATATCTGGAAAGACATGCCCTTTTCAGGCACAACTATGATACAACAACACCCCAATAAGTTATTCAAAGGGAGTAAACAAAACCCGCACTCTATCATTGATAGACCTCCCCAATAAAGGGCTGCAGGAATAGAAGTGAGCTGAATACTCGCTAGCCTTGCTTACAGGATACGTGCAGGGCGGGTAGGCTTCACTGTGCTCGCAGCACAAGAATTAGCGATCGAAGTCGCTGTCATATTTACATTGTGACGCCTCATCATTTGATCACAACCACATAATATTATCATGCCCAACAGCACTCAAGTTGACTTCTATCAGCAATTCCGTTGCTAGCCGGGATTTAGGCACTTTTTGATATCACAACTTATTCTCGCATAGAGATCTATCAGTTTTGCTTTCCGGAGTGTGGAACTCACAGTTAGGCACCTAATATATCAGGATAGCAGACTTCCATCTTAGAAATTTCGTAAGCCATTAGAACGATAATGATAAAACATCTCACTTTGAGTAATAATCCAATATCATAGTGCTTGATGCATTCATAGCCCCCTCCTGCTAATTGTCCCCCGCTCTTTCCCTTCCCCTCCACTATTTCCTCCATGTCCGCCTCCTCATCCTTTCCCTCCTCCCAAATTGCTCTCCCATATTCCCCTCCCGCCGCTCCACTCCTCTCTCCAACACTCACCCATCCCACATCCCCTTCTGTTTCTACTCCGTATATGGTTTCTCCTACCAGTCATGTACTAGATGCCCCATGTAATACTCACCCTTCTCCTCTCTCCCTAACCCCCCTAACCCCCCTCTCCCCCCACCTTTCACCTCTACTCAATAACTAGCAGAACTTGCATTCGATATACGTGGCGAGCAGCAGCAAGTATATCTCCTCTTGATAGCTAGAGCGGGGGCTCAAATGACGCCAAATTCCCCATAGGGTTAGCAACAAAATCTATCCTCTGCCTTATTGCCTTGCACCAGGCCGGGGCCGGGGATGCGCTTCTAGTGGCCCCGTTGGGAAGACCGGTGGCTGTAGCGTTTAGCACCTTGTACTCATCTTCCCTTAGTCATTCCAGGTCCTTGACCCTAGTGTGTCTGGGAAAATACATGGGATGGAGGGGGAGAAGAGACCTCTGTTTAGATGCCTAAAGATCTAATTTAGTGCTATTTAAGTGAGGAGAATTTTCAACCTAAAATTTGATGTTATTAGTAAACTTTAAAGTCGCGTTATATTTTCCGGAAGTTTGGAATAGTCAATATATTTTCATGTCATTCTCTAAAAGCCAATACCCGAAGGAAGGTAATACTTTTAGAGGTTTCTCTTTCATTCCGAGAACAACAACGGTACCTTGCAAGGAGACCCCCATTGTCCGTTTTAGGGGAAGTGGGAGTCAACATTAAAACTTCCAACATATTCCAAAGGACCAAAATCAGCCCAATGAGCCCAGCAATAATCTCTCCCGCCTAGATCTACCAAACCACTGGAGCTCTTTACTTGATGATAACCTAATCGCCTGCGTAACGGTTAGTATTCGAATAAACCGCACCTTGCTAGATGGTGCTCTGGGCCAAGTTGCGCACCTAGATGTTGGAATTTATGAGCTGATCAATCAATTAGATGGGCGTCCTGATGCTGTTGACCTTTAGTTGGCTAGGAAATGGCTAATATTGCCACAGCGCAGAATTTCAACTCGGTTGTCTGAGTATCGCATCATGTGCAAACCTACCTCTCAAAAAAACAACCCACCCACTATGTGGAGGCGAGTGATCATCCATGTCGACACCATTGTTCCAACCACCGAAGAAAGGATGCACTAGGAAATAGCACTTAGAGTAGGGTGGCATGGGTGCGCAGAGGTGCTTAATATCGTGCGAGTGCGCATATCGTTCAAACCTCATAACTTTGCCACACGTTGGAAAGTGTAATAAGAATCTTATCCATCGTGATTGCCTGGTTATTCCCACCGAGTCTGGTCAGCCCGGTCGTGAAGTTTAGGGGCGGAAAAAAAAAACCCTCCCAGAAAAAGGAACCAAAGTTAGGCTCCTGTTGCGGGGGGATTTCTCTACCTAATCAATTCACTTCTCGTCATCCGGATTCACTTATCAGGAAAATTGGTCCTGAAGAATTGGCTCCTGGACCGGCAGGAGTGCCCAGTGGATGATAAAGTAGCCAAATGGCTACCTTTCATGTTATAATACTCGCACCATCTTAATTTCAACTCATCCCACCCACCAAGCATACTGCGTAATCGAGGTTATTGGTATCGACACAGAACTATTTGGTGATAAATTTTCACACACCCAACCCTCACGGACCGAATTTTAGCCGTGGGAACATATCTAGGCACCGGCCTCCGGGCACTAGCGGGCACTCAATTATCCTGCCGTTTTTTTCTTTCGCACTTCGCACCAGCAAGTGCTTTGTTTCCGGCCTATTTTCAGAGGGTAAGTTATGCCGCCACAGCTAAGGTCTCGAGCAATTGATCAAGTAAAACTAGTTTAGAGAATAGAATACAAAAAATGATTCCTTATGCATTCCCTAGATTTCTTTCTCTAATCCAATTGCGAGCAGAAAGTGCGGGTGCTGACAGTAGCTTGGAGGATATGAGCAGCCCAGAAATGAGCATTGAGCAAGAACCCTAACCCTATAGATTCACTACCACCCCCCCCCCCCCCCCGAGGCTGCAGTACTAGTACCAGCACTTGACTACCGGATACTATACAACTGCTGATGGCTGCTTGTACCATAATCGCTTAGAAGATTAGGCGAAGGGCACTCCGGAGGTTAGTGTGGTTTATTCCGTATATTACCTCGATATCCCTATATCAGTTCTATGAACCCCTTGTCCGCCGAGTTTCTTGTCTTGCTAAAAGTTAAGGATCAGTACTCCAAAAAAACAGCCGCAAGTGACTTCCCCAATGGTAAATCCCTAGACCTCTCCAAACCACAATCATCGATAATACGGTAAGTGTGATAATTCCTCGACATCCGGAGGCAATGTTTGTTGGTGAGATTTCAATAGTAGCCTTTGAGCGTAGAGATGGCCGGCCGAAATTCAGAAATTTGTTCTAGACGTCAGTGGGGATCCATCGAATGCCAAGTGTGCCGGTACTGTAATTACAACCCTTTGCAGTACAGCACAGTATGATCTTGGCGACAATGGAAACATACTCGTAGAAGCATCCCCCACCGAGCCAGACATGGTCCTGCACGTAGGTACTCGAATACCCGCTCCCAGAATACTGACCTCTCTGAATGCCAGTACCGCACTTTCGTTATGATACCTGGCGCTTAAGTTACCCCGCTCACCTCCTTGCACCATACATTACGAGAACTCGAAGGGTACTTTACTCGAGCACAAGTACCCCAAATGCAGTGCCGGCTTCACAAGTTTCAGATTAGACCATCCTCAGCCAGCCTCAAGGCTCTACACCGAATCTCCCCTACTAATTCCGTTAGCTAACCCTAAGCCAACCGACCTTATTTCTCTACAGCACCCTTGGGGGCGAAAATCAGAAAATGTCTCGAAATGCCAGCGACAACGTCCACTCCTTCAACGTGAATAGCTCCAACTTCACCGATATCCACGACGGGCCCAAAATTCTCGCCTAGCTCTCCCTAGAGTCCCAGGTATGGCATGAAGACATTCGGCCCGGTCGGTAGTCTGGTTACTGGGTTCTCCAAACCAAGGAATTCCGAGGCTGGTATAACGTGGTATAACGTGGTGAGAAAGGTGAAGCTGATATCTAGCCCTTCTCCTATGGCCACCCGAGAGTCGGTACGAGCTGCATCAGGCGGGGGGTGACTATCTCTGAGAGAAAAGTAAAGGATGCTAATACTAGCAAGTCGCGATAGCTCTACAGTACCGTTACGCAATGAGGCCCATAGAGCAAAACACCGCCGTCGCGTGTTTTCCCTTCGACTTGGCTGCCCAGAAGGAGTAGTCTTCGATAAACATTCCGGGCTCCTCGCCAAAGCAGCTTATTAGCGGATCAGAGACTACTCTAGACGAAAGGATCCAGGATTTCTCAAGTCAGAAAAAGACTATTATTGGCCGAGGCCTGCAAGGCCCTGGAATAGTGGAGCTGCCCCAGACATTTATGTGCACCGGCGCCCATGCCTGAGCATCGACCCGAAGCTCTTGACCCACCATGTCAAATTGTTCAGAAGTTGCCGATACTCAAATATTCACGGCAGAGAGACCACATACCCGGCATGAGCTTACCGAAGGTAACCGGGCACTGCAGGCGAGACTGAGGAACGGCAGAACTGCGGAAGTAACGAGCAGCAGCAGCGTGAGGCAGAAATTGTGAATAGCGTTCCTGAAACAAATTCGGAAATGTACAGTGTATGTAGGAATGAGGGCACTAGGAAACATACTGCCGACAGAAGCTTTCCACTGACAAACGCGGAGCACGACTAGTGGGTGGAGATCCTAGCACCCCCCCCCTAGTTTGCACTAAAAATATCTTACTTTATGAGCGTTTATCAAGCACTTTCGAGGCAAACAAAATATGTTGGTGATTAAATTAGAGCAATAAAGCCATGGGGATTTATCTTCTGAGAATTTTTTGTATTAAAAGACAATGTCAAAAATTGTTGAGAGATGTTTTGTCATTGGGTAAGTGAGTGATACTTCTAACTTTGCACGAGGACTCCCTTATGAAAAATACTTTCATATGTAACTATGATAAACTTTGACTAATGAAACTTGAGAGCACAAAAATGCTATACGATTAAATCTCATAGAAACTTCCTGCTATCAGTAAGAATTAGCCCTATCGTTTACTCAATTGTTTACTTCATAAACTTACACCCCCCTATTTTTTTATCACACCCTGCTTCTCTCTTCGTTTTATAAATCCCTGAGTACAGATTCTCCTTTCCGTATGAACCTCAACCTCTTCTTATCTTCATTCGTTCTCTATTCCCTTTTTTTCGCCCTCCCATTTTCCCCTATGAACGATAGATCATAGGCAGACACCACACCCCAGCAGTAATTTACAATAAAAAAACGATACTAGAAACCACCCTTCGAAGGCGATTCGATCCACACAAGCAAAAACTCAAGCCAGTCAACTTGCTCCCATCCACCTGCGATCTTAGGTTAGTCATACTCGTTTTTAAAGTCACAATACAAAATAGCTATAAACAATTAACAAATAAGTTCAAAACTCAAATGCATTATTCCAAACTAGTTTAAATAGTATATTACTCATAATAGTAGTAAAGAAAAATGAAATCAACAGAGAATTATATTGTAGGCAAATAATATTATCTTATAGAAAAAGTAAGTATATAAGAGATTTTGTTTTTCATTATTAAATACAAATTCCAGATTCTGATTTTCTATATTTAAAAGTATTTTTTAATAAATTTCTAAATAAAAAAGGCATTGGGTTTTCTATCAATTGTCATGATAAGCTGTTTTTAAGTATCAAGTAGTTGTATGGAAAATTATGTTATTGTATTAAATCACCATCTCTCAAGTCAAAAGGGTTTTGTATCTAATTCAGGGAGTCACTAATCTTAGCAAGAGAAACATCCATATTAGCTAAACTAATATCTACTTTATCAAAATGCTGTTTAGTCAAGTAACAATTCTTATGAATATTCTCAAACTCTCCTTTTAATTACTTCAGGCTAATCAGCTACTAAAAACAACTAATAAGCTTTCCTAAACTCTTGATCAACCTCCTTATAGTATCTATCAACTATAGTAAATAGCTAGTCAATATTCTCCACTTGCTATTCAATATTCCTAAAATGATAATCAACTGTTACACACACGAGAATAGCTCACTAGTGTTATTAGTAGAGGCTGCGCCACCTTAATGGAGGAGCGTATGTCCAACCTCAACTCACCGTAGTAGGAGCAACTAGCGGCATCTATATTGACTACTCGGAATACCGGAAGAGCTCACATTCTATGAAGCTGATTACTGATTGGAAAAATAAAGTGAGAATACTTTATTCCTTATCTAGTGCATATGCATATTATGCATTATGTGTTATTATCTGGCTATTTGAGCTGATCACTCGATAGTTTACAATAAAAGACTATTGGTATGTTGGTATTGCGACTGCATATATGAACTTAGTCTATTAGGATGAAGAGATCAAAGACTATCTACTGGTAGAGTGGGGACACCCTTAGATGAAATAGATATCGGGAGTTCTCTGAGTTCGAGTGGGGTAATTATTCAGGGTCAAACAGTATTCACACTTCCTTTGATAAAGCTGAAATCTTAGAAAGATACATATTTACTAGGAGATAGGAAGTAGCAAGAATTTAGTATAAGTAGTAAGGGCTAACCGTGCCAAGGTTCCCATCCTTCGAACGACACTAGGCGCCCTTCGAAGAAGGTGGCGCTCCCTAGGAGTGCCAAACGGCTCAATGATAGATTTGGCTTAACGATAGAATTTTCAGTATACTACTGGCCGATGCCATTACCACCCACCCCCACCCACTCCCACAACCCCAATCATACCATGCAGGGCGAAGCCTACAGCAGTATTGAAGAATACATTGAGGAGGCTATTATAAAAATTAAAGATGAAAGAAAGCCCAATATCGCTGCTGTTGTGCGGGAATACTACTTGCCAGAACAGCGCCTTTGTGCTCGATGGAATGGCCGCCTCTCAAGACAGCAGAGGGAGGTACCGAACTGGAAATTGACCAACGATCAGGAATTAGCACTTTGTCAATATCTTGACAGGTTAAATAAGCTCAAGATTTCACCGCGATATCATCATATCGGCTCCTATGCGAACTCAATTCTTCTTGCCATTCATGCCGACCCCTCCAAACCTCCACTACAAGTAAGTCCCGTCTGGACATACTGCTTCCTTCCATGGCACTCAGAGTATTATGTTAGAAAACAAAAAACTCTCGATGTCGAGCGAAAGCAGTCCCATAATGCTGAGAACTTGGCTAACTAGTTTCGGCAATATCAGGTTATTGTGGAAGAAAAAGGAATTCAAAGCGCGGACATCTACAGCTTCGATGAAACTGGGTTTCTGATAGGGATTGGGAGAGACCAGTGGATAGTGACCAGGGAGGCCAAACGTCCGCTCACTCTGGCAAGTTCCAGTAATCGTGAATCGGTTACAGTGATTGAAACTATTAGCGGTAATGGTTGTGTTCTGCCACCCATGGTAATTGTACCAGGTGCCTTGCATATGGAGGACTGGTACACCAAAACCGGAGTTCCAGACAGCTTTCTGATTGGGGTATCCGATACAGGATATTCAAATAATCACTTAGCCTTCGATTGGCTTCATCATTTTGAGACTTTTTCAGCTAAGCATCAGGTTAGGGCATGGAGGCTATTAATACTTGATGGACACGATTCCCATTGTACCCATGAATTCATTACATTCTATGATGAACACCAGATCATTCTCTTCTGTCTTCCGCCCCATTGCACCTATCTACTCCAGCCACTAGACGTCGTAGTGTTTCAACCTTACAAACATTATCATGCGGAGACTGTGGACACAACAACAAGGACAGGATGCTCCCAGTTCGATAAGATTGAATTCTTTACAGCAATCGAGTCAATTCGCATACAAACCTTCAAGGCAACTACAATTCGCTCTGCATTTCAGAAAACTGGTCTATGGTCATTCAAATCTGATATGGTACTCAACAAACTCCAACCTATCTCACCACCGGCAAGACCAGATACACCCATCCCAGACCCGCATCTTTACCCTCCATCCTCTACACCTAAATCCTTACGCTCCCTTAAGCAGCATGCGGACTCCTTGGCTTCCAACCTTACTGAGCTCTCTCCCTCCTCCAATTGTCACCTCCACACATATCTGAGAGGAAGTTTGGCTCTCGCCCAAAGTGGAGCACTTGCACTTCAGAATTTAGAGAACACAAAAGCAGCCCAACTTGCAAGAGCAGCAAGACAAAGACAAAGCTGACGGTCAATACAGAAGGGTAGAGTGCTCTACGCCTATCAGGCAAGAGAAATGATTAAGCAGAAAGAGCAGGACTCAGTGGAGAAGGAGTTTGAGAAGGCTCAGCGCACATTACAGAATGCACAGAATACTGCCGATAAGAAAGTAAAACAGAGCTGGAAAAAAATTTGCATACAGATGAGAAAAGCGGTAAAAGGGAGAAATCAACGGAGGAGGCTTATGGGGATTTTTGGTCGTGAAATTGGGGCTCATATTGAAAAGCGGGCTGATTGTATCTAAAATTCTATCATTAAGCCGAATCTATCGTTGAGCCATTTGGTACTCCTAAGGAGTGCCACCTTCTTCGAAGGGCGCCTAGCATCGTTCGAAGGGCGCCTAGCATCGTTCGAAGGGTGGGAACCTTGGCACAGTTATTCCCCAGAGTTTGAGAATATCAAGCAACGGAGAAGAGACCTTAACAATATAACAAATTATTAAGTTTAAAATTCGAGGATTTCTACTTTATTACTTTACCTTTATGGAACTATTATTACTCGAGCCTTCCTGACTTCTCTCCATTATCTCGAATACTATACGGCCTAGCTCTCTCTATTCCTTTAAGTTAGTTACTCTGTAATATCAACTATCTCAAACTACTTTTCAACTTTTTCAAATAGTTATTCAACATTCTCAAACTCCTTATTGACTTTTCCAGACAGCTTATAATTATCTTCAAAGTACTAATCAACCTGTATAAACTACTCATTAAACTTTAGCAAACTGCTAATCAACTCCAATAAACTATTCAGATATCTTGATTTCAAACTATATTAATTGTGCATCAACATACTAGCACTTCTTACAAACCTTAGTCAGAGAATTCTCATACTACTAACTAACCTTATTATAAAATTATCTCAAACTATAATATCTATATTGAATTAAATCTTAATCCATTCCAGAATCTCGCATGTAACATCTAGTCCTAGATACTAGTTGGACTTCTTATCAAATGTAGTCAGTTTATAGCTTGTATGTCAGATATAAAGTGAATATTTTAACTCAAAGGAGTGGGGTAAAGATGTTGCTTGCCAACTATGTGTTATTCCATGATTATTTAGAATTATTTTTGTCATGCATAAGACTGCCAAAAGTTTAAAGACTGTTTGATAAACTCATATCTTATAAGATATCAATTAAAGGAAAAAGTTATGGATTTTGAGTGAGGGCAATGAGTAGATGAAATGTTAATATAAATTATTATGTCTTTAATACTAATGAAAATAATGGGATAAAAGAGGTAGAGACTTGAATAAATATAGAGACTGTGTAAGTTGCATCAGATTATGGGACTTTTGTAGAGAGATAAATTGAGTCAGTTGTTGCAATATCTGAAAGTCGTGCTATGAAGCTTATAATATTATTACAGAGGTAGTAGGGGTAACTTCTGTTTTTGGAAAAGTGTAAGAGGAATATTACTTGGAGCTCTATTGTTTTGTTAATAATATGATGTTGATTGATATAATGTTAACTTTGTATTTGTATATGTTAGATATTAGACAAGGTAAATATAAGAGAATAGTTATTAATTCTCTTGTATATACTGCACTAATTAAAGAGAAGTAACAAACTATGTAGAATATAATTAAATAAGTATAAGGCTATCATAGACCTTGTCATTAGTCCAGTCCTCAACCTTCCAGTGAGATACACTACCTATATTACTTTAATTATCATATAACTCTTTTCATAGTACTATTACCCTATAATATTCAATAAAGTAGCAATAGTGATATCAACTACAGAGTTAAGCATAGATACTAGAAAAGTACTAATTGTAATACCAATAGTAGTATCATATAAAAGTCTATAATCAACTTAGACTAATTATGGATATAAGTTCTTCTCTACTAAGATAGTCTGAGTCAGCTCTATATGCCTACTACTATGTTGACTATTACTAGTTTAATATAATATTATTAGTCTTTTAAATAAAGAAGAACTATATTGACCCTGAACTATACTTATATAAAAGTAAATAATTGTCTTCTCTTAGTATAATAGTATAGTCAACCAGGTAGATTACTTAAATCTAGGTGTAGTTATTACCTTCTGCCAAATTGGACTACAAATCAATTAGGAAATACTCTGAGAATACCCCACTTTATCAACTAAATAAGAATAAAATTACTTGAAAAAATGATAAGCTGAAACTAATTGCAATAGAAGAGGAAACTATTCTATTTATTTGTCACTTAGGTGTTTTATACTACTTTAATCTAAAAATGAGAGAGGTAGCTTATATACAAAAATCTTTGCATACTAAGCTTCATATACTAGTAATATGGAGTTCTTAGTAAATAAGAAGACATCTTCTGATTGCTAAACTCTGCAATAGTCCCATCAGAGTTCATACTATTTTTGAATAATTTGAGATTTACTGTCAATATCTCTCAAGATGTATTCTAAATCTTCTCTTCTAATAAGTGCATTGTACCCTTTTGCTTGATTAAAATGAGAGTTAAGTTTTCTCTTCAAATATCCGCAAATTCAGTATATTCTTATAGTATTTCTGATACTATCATCCATATACTAAATCTAATTGACAGTTTAAGTCAAGGTTCTCATATTACTAGCAACAAAGTAAGTAAGTTTAACTTCTTCATATGTTTTTGACTAGCAGGAATTGTGAAAAAGCTAGCAGAGGGTAAAAGAAAGGCAATATTCCCTTTGCATAGCTATTTGAGTTAATAAAAATATCATCTGATTCATGCCAGTGTTTGAGCTTATACTAAGTCCTTTTTTCTACTACTATAGATTTTAATTATCCTAGTATAAATCCATAAAACACTTTGCAGTGTATTTATTGATATCATATTATTATAAACTTAATATAGCCTCTGTTCTACTCCTATATTAGAAGCTTTCTGTTTAATAAAATTCAAGATTATATATTAGATTTTAGACTTGTTGAATCAGGTATATGAATCTTAATAAGTTGTCTTCTGGTATATACTAAATCTGAGTAGTATAATTAAACTTTGAGAATTGTAGCTTTATAACTCCAGTTTGGTAAACTTAAGTCAATTGTAAATCATATTTATAACTAGAAATTGTATATTTCTGATTTCTCCTTCTGGAAACTCTATGTTTCTCATTAGTCTTTTTCAAAAATATTACTTATTTTTTAATAGTAGCAAGAGTGAAGAATACTTGAAAGCAACAAATTGATTATATCTATATAAGTATAAAACTAAATTCTTCTGTAACAAAGAAGAAAGTTAGTGAAAATAATTATAAAATTTTCACACCTATTTAGGTCTTATTTATTTTATATTATTAAGAGGTAGAGTAAAATTTAATAGAAGATAATATAGTGTATCAGAGAATTGGTAGCTATATTTACTATTTGTTAAAGAAATATGAAGGAGTAAAGAAAATTTGAAAAAAAGCCAGATAATATAGAATTTCAGGAAATTGATAAAAGTTATGGATGCTTATTGGGAAAACAGGAGGAGTCAAAAAAGGAAGAAAGGAAAATGGGAGTGAGAGATTAAATAACAAAAACAGTCACGGTTCGAGGGCAGTATGTAGCAAGGGCAGGAAGGAAAAACAGGTCCTAGGGTAAAAATAGGTCAAAGAAGATCTGATAGCAGCAGATATGCCACCGGTCTTGGTCCTAGCTGGCACATGGCCTCCTTAACAACCTTATATAGGGTCCATAGTTCTAGACTAAACCCTTACTAAGATCATATCTCCAGTGTGTCTGTGTGCGGCTCCTGAGAAAACTATATAATACCACCAAGCCACAATTCCCTCCCAATCACGCGAGTGTAGCGACCTTCGAAATACTTTAAAAAATGCCCTCTCTACCGGTATTTGCACTCACCGGCCCTATCAGTGGTACATATCGGTAGGGACGGACCATAGGGCTGAAATGCGGAATGCGGCCCGATCGGAACCTTGCGGCATCAAAGTGCGCGGATAACCTCAACTGGGACTGAGCCGAGGCTCTCGAGATGAGATCCCTAACCCTACATAAAGGCGAATCCCTGAGATGAGATGAAGTCGAGGCTTGAGGGCGCTGCTATTATCGAGAGGCAGATATCCTAAAGGAGTTTATTCTTCCTCCTAACAAAAGGCCTGCTGCCGTGGGATGGGGGATAGGAGTTCCTGCTACTATCATGCCGGTATTGCTTTATGGCAAACTAAACTCTTACGCCTTACGCAGCGCCGGTAGTTTGAAACTACAGTAACCAAAAACCAACACACTGATAATTTTCGGAAATTTTCCAACCACAGCCACAGCTTTAGGAAGATACCATATAGCTGGATAGAAGTGCTCAGAGGGGGCTCCCATCTAGCTCTACGTTTTCTATTTTTCAATAAGAGCAGTATTCACGGAGACGGTAGAATTTCGAATTACCGGGTGGTTTTCGAGGCAATGCCAGGCAAACCCCAATGGTTTCTAATGTATTATTATGTAAGCAAAATGGATTACCTGTGTTGATTCAAGTCATGACGATATGATATCTAGAAGGTCCATCAAAAATCTAGCACATTGACCCTACCATACCGGTATACCGGTATCCCAGTGGCTCCAGCGCAGTCGTTGCTATTGTCCGCCCATGACATCCTCATATCGTCCCCGAGCATCATCAAAAATTCGCTGGGTATCGGTTCTCCTGAGGTCCCGCACGGCGATACCCCCTTCACGATCTAGCGTCAAACCCACCCAGAGGAAAATGCCCCCCCACGCTCATCCTCTACTCGAGTAGTATCGTACCGGTACCAATAACCATCTACGGTACGCGTAATGCAGGACATGATGTTGGGCGCACAGTCTCGTCTTTGATATAAGCAAGACAAATCTGCCTTGACGAGGGCATACTACCGGTAGAGTACCCACAGACTCGCACTCTCCCGACGGTCGATGCTTATGGTCTCGTGGTCTCAGGATTATCATAATATTATCATCATCCTTTAGCTTAACCAATATTTCGAGCATCCCACTACGGTACCCCGCATATAAAAGCACCTAATCAGTTTGTGCAATGATCTCGTGCACTTCCGCATGTGTGCCAAACACTTGTCTTCCACACCACTACCGTACCGGTAACTGGACACCTCATGATCCCCCGGCAAATCACTCACTCTCACTCGTTATCCCTTCCTGAGACGCATATGATGAATGATTCATTATGAGCTGGCCGTCAACTAGCGCTGAAGAATACGTGTTGCTGGATAGCCGAGGGGCCACGGTGCTCTGAGGCAGCAATGCTAGCTAAACTCATAATATGAGCTCGCTAATCACTGTTACGGGAAGATAAGATCTGGGTAAGAGCGTGGCTTCAATTCCTCTTTGGTTGCCGTAGAATTGCCATTCTCCTATCGGAGACGCGATCAGGAAGGTACTCGAGTAATGGTTTCCAGGCAAGGGTTGTCGACAACCTCAATTCTTTTTCTTTTTCTTTCGCGGTGGTTCGCTCAAAGATCCCAGAATCACCGATCCTCTCGCGCGCTTTCTTTTTCAGGCGTGGCCCGACGGGAAATCAAAAAAGAGCTGAAATGGCGTAGGGTATTATGTCAAATTGGCTGACCCAAATTGGCGAGAACTGGATATATCCCTGCAATATCCCTGCAATATCCCTGCAGCCCGTATGCACGTAACCGGGAAAGGCAACCAGGGGAGAATTACGAGCCAAACAAAACACGCCCCGTTTGTTTTGTTGCGGTTGGGGGGGTAACGGGGGCAGGATCGGCTGGCCAATCGTTCGATTGGGTGGGAAGGGTGTGCAACAGCGCAACTCACTTGCTCCCTGCGCTGAGGAGCAAAAAGATGTGAGGATGAAGAATTGGAGGGTCAACGAATTGTGTGTGTATGGCCCATGCCCGAGCTGCACTCGAGTCGTCCTACCGTACTGGTACGAGTACAGTATGAGTTTGATATGAATTACTTTCTGATCTTTGATATGCAGTAGGCACCACACTTTATCGTATGCATGATCGGACTGGATGGAGATGAAAATCGAGTGACAAACGTGAAAGGGAAGGAAGGAAGGACAATCATTCCATCTCATTATCCTGTCCACTCCGATTGTCCCAAAGGAGGAGTGACAAGGGAGCGCACAGGCGTGTTCGACAATCGATCAACACAGAGCTTCTTTGAACCTTCTCAGTCCTTTACTATCAGCCCCGAAAACCTATTGGCCATCCCCCCCAAGCCTTTACCTACTAGTATCGATCACACACACTCTCTCTACAGTATCCCCCTCTTCCTCTCCCTCTCCCTCTCCTTCTCACTCTTCCACTCTCCCACTCTCCCACTCTCCCACTCTCCCTTTCTTCCCAATCCCACCCCCTATTTCTTGCCTACACCCACCGTCCACTAAAGTGCGTGCGGCGCATAGGGAGATTCGCGCTGCTGCTGCTTGTGCTTCTGCGTCTGCGTGGCCCGCTTTTTGGCTGATACCGGCATTCCAAGTCGCCCATCCTGGCAACCACGCCCTCGTACACACAATATTCTGCAGTAGACTTCTAACGCTGCCCTAGCTTGAGTGAAAAAAGATCCGCGGCCACATCACATCGCGCCTGCACAGTCGCCGCTTCCCTCAATCTGCTTCCTCAGGGATGAATTGAATTGTGGCCGAGTTTTACCCTCCCCTTTCCCCCCCTCAAAGGGAGAGTTTTGTCCATTTCGCCTTTTGCTCATCCGAGTCTTGCGTCAAAGATTCATCGTCCTATTCGAATTCACAAAGTCCCCACCCCCCCTTTTTAGGCAGACCAGCTAGAAAACCAAAATCTCAATCTATCATCACAAACTCATCTGCCATTCATCCATCACGTACTTTGTCATCCACTTATTTCTTCTCACTCGCTGCGTTTGTCGAGACAAGTCCTATCTGCGACCCTTCCCATCTATCCCCTATCCATCCATCCATATATTCGCTGTTTGAAATTTCATCTTCATCAGATTCTTCACTTTTACGACATTTAACGAAGGTAAACGAATTTCCTCCCATCCACCATACAACATACCTTTGCCAACATCTCCTGCCGTACCAGTCTTCCCCTCTAAAAGTAGCACTTTCGCCTTCGGCTGTGCCTCCTGTGAGCCCCCGTAATACTTCCCTATACATTTATCCTACCCCGGTTCCGGTCAATCATAACAAACAACTCCAAGCCCGGGCATTCACCTCCCCCCCAACCTATATGCTCTGCTAAATGAAAAAGGGTATTGCAGGAAACTACAAAAAAACCACGTCCCTTCCTTTATCGAATTACGGCCGCATTTTGTATTAGTATAACGACTGTACAACAAACGAAATACCCCTCAAAAGTTACATCACGAACAATCACGGAACGCATTACACATCGGTACATATAATCCTTAATCGCAATGTCTTCATCAAAGACGCATACCGGCGGCCAAGGATCCACAACCATCACCGAGAAGCGGGTTAATGGAGGAACGCAGAGCAAGGGGGAGGCAAACGATTATTATGGAACGTCGACGAATCCCCTGTCATCGGCATATGGGGGCCAGGACGCGTCGACGTATTGTGGGACGGATACTGGTGGAGGAGTAGGTGCGTATGGTTCCTCCCAATCTACTAACTTGCAAGGGAATTCATCGTATACGACCGCGACTGGAGGGACCACATCTGCAGGAGTCTCACTAGGAAAACCAACCGCAACAATGGGAGTCGGCAGCAATAGCAGTTACTACAACCCGGTGCCCGTCCCACAGGCCTCCCCCTATTATCCGGGAAGCAAGCCGACATCAACAATGACTCCTGCGACCGCTAGTGGATCCCACACGACCCAAGGGGGACACTCGGCATCATACTACCAAGGCAACACTAACCATTCGGCTTCCCACCAGGCCACATCTAGCTCCAGCACATCGCACTACACCTCCGGACTTGTGGGCGCTTCCGCTGCCGGAGGTGTTCTTCACATCCCTCACTTACATGCTACACACGGCCACAGTGGCTCTCCACCTCCTCTCCGCCAGTCGTTTAGAAAGATCTGGGAAAATATCAAGGCGGAAGAGCGCGAGACGGTCGGTAATTTCGAGCTCTATTCCGAAATCATGGGCGTTTGTCGAGATTGTTTCACGCCGGGGACCACCTATTTAGATGCGCCGAGAACACATCACTATGGACAACGCTGGCATCCCAAGAAAGGCTGGCGCGTGAAGAGGAAGAAGACGTCTAGAAGGGTGTCGTTTGGATGGTTTGCGCGATCTAGGAGGAGTGGTTCCAGTGCTTCTTCCAGTAGCAGCAGCAGCAGTAGCAGCAGCTCTTCGGACAGCGGCTCGGATCTATCGGATAATGCCCAAAAGAGAAAAAGATTGCAGAAGAACATTCGAAGGGAGCAGAGAGCGCTCAGGAGACAAGAGAAAAGAGAATCCAAGTACTCGATCCATTCTTCCCATCGACGCCGTGGTAGTAATAGTAGCATGCTGTCCAATCCCGGCGGCGTTGCGAAGAGCATGTGGAGAACAGTCACCGGAAGCACCGCTGGTTCTGTGTCGGGGGAGTCTGATTCCCGCCACCGCGAGACTGGACGCCACACTAGCACGAGGACTCGTAAGCACTCTAGCGGTGTGTTAAGAGGCGGTGACTTAGCCAAGGCCAAGGACAGCAGTCTTTACTACAACCCAGGATATGGGTCTGATGGCCGTGCTCACCCATACCACTACACTGCTAGCGCTAGTGGAACTAATGGACAGAAGCATCACTCGGACTCTTCGGCATCGCTCTATACTGGACTTTTCGGTATATCTGATCACAAAGGCAAGGGAAAGGGCAAGCATTCGGAAAGCTATCACCATTCCAGGTCTTCCGGCGAGGCCTCGCATCCCGGATTGATCCAATTTCCGAGTGAGACTTCGTCGGGTGGGGAGGAGTCGGGGCTGCATTATGGTGTTTTATACTCGTCTTCACCGAGCTCTTATGGATCGAGTAAGAATACGGGTATGCTCTCTTATTTCTTTGGATCGAAGGAGAGATCCAAGCGTAGGAAGCACGCCAGGAAGTCGAAGAAATACTCGTCATCTACTACCCATAGTTCAAGTCATCATCATGGCCGCGATATCGTAGGCGGTAGCTCTAGCCTCTATGATATGCGCAATGGGAGGAAGGCCGGGTCATCGTCATCATCATCATCGTCATCATCATCATCTTCCTCCTCATCCTCATCTTCGTCTTCCGACAATGAATCCAATTATTCCGGTCTCATTTACGGATCCCACTACAAGAAATCCAAGAGATCAACCGACTCATTTTCTGTTAGGAGTGGCAAGTCGTACGCTGGATCAATCGCAGAGTCGTTCAGATCTACCGGTAGCAGAATCTCGAGCGCCTTTGGCATTGGTAAACGTAGAAAGAGCTGGATTGATTACGGTACCCCGCAGTCGGGCCATCATCGTCAGTCGTCCTCAAAGCATTCTTCTGGCAGTGCGGCAATCGGAATATCCGGGCGTGACTCTGGTGGGTCCCGTAAATGGGCCAAGAGTTCAAGTAGTGGCCATATTGCTGGAGGCGTGATGGGTGTCGCTGGTGCCTGGGCTGGTCGTGGTGGACGTTCCACTTCGAGGAAGCACTCTTCTCACTCCGCTAGTCATTACGGACATTCTTCATCGGGTTCATGGGCTGCTGGCGGGGCTCGCCATGGTGGATTCTTCAGCGGCGATACTCGCGTGTCTCGATCCGGATCAGTCAGTTCGCGTCTTAGCTCTAGCAGTGGTGGTAGTAGCTGGTATGAAGGCAAAGCTGGAGGCAAAGAAAAGCAACGAAAACCGTATATCTTCCAGGCCGAGTCCACGAAGGTTACGCCGGTGACCATTCAATCGAGCGAAAATCAAACTGGACTGTTCGGTTTTGGTGGAAGCAGTGATGTTAAGACTCACGAGGGGGTTCTCGTTTCGAGAACGACAACCGAAAGCAGGGTGTATACAGATGGTGAGAGAGGCCGGAAAGAGGTCTTCGTCGGACGAGATCATTCCCCGAAGAGGCCCGCTTCTATAGGCGCTACTGCCGCTGCGCGAGAAGGGAGGTCCCCCCATCGATCGGAAATGGTTTCTGGCCGTCACAGGACTACTTCGGCAGACAGTTGGGAGTCTGCTGATTCGCGCCATTCAAAGCGCAAGAACCGCCATCATCATCACAAGACTGCAACAACTACAAAGGTTACTTCTAGTTCCGGTAGTGGCTTCCTTGGTATTTTTGGTGGAAGCAGTTCACGGCGATCGGAGAGGAGCAGGAGTAGAAGTAGGGATTCGAGAATGAGGAAGCAGGTAGGGGGCGGGGGTTCCAAATCGGAGATCTTTGTCACTAGAGACGGGAAGATTGTAAGTGAAAATTCAAAGACCGGAATCACGACAACTATTCTAGATGTATCGGAATCCAGCAAGGATGTAAGCAAGGTACGCAAACTTCAATGTTATCGATTGGGCGAAGAAGGGAGAAGCGATTGCTGATATTGGGGGCTGATTGGGTAATATAGGCTGCGAGAGCCGACTCAAGGTTCGAAACTACAAACAATATCCCCAGCGACGCGTCTTACACGATCGAACAGCAGCAGAAATTCCACGAAGCGGACAGTTATTACAAAGAGTTATGGCGCCAGCAGCAATCAAGGGCTTTTTTAGGCCAACCACCACTACCAAGAGCGGCCGGGACGGTAGTGGTGGAGAGGAATATCATCAAAGGGGAGCACGGGGAGAATTTAGTGAGACCAATCCCGGTACCGATACAGCCAGCGCCAGTAAACGCTAGTACCTCGGTCAATAATACGTTTGTACAACATCACACTACTCATTCAAGTAGCGTGGTTTTTAATAAGTCGGAGTCCACTTCTACATCTACTGCGCGGCAGGTATCCGCTGGTGTCGAGTCACAGTCGCATTCGGGGGTCGCTGGTTTAGCCGGGGGTGTTGCTGCGGGAATCGTAATGGGTGGCTTGTCAGAGAGAGAGAAAGCGCATAGAACTGAAGAGGAGCAGAGAAGGATACGGAAGCAGGAAGAGCATAAAGGGGCGGTTGAGGTGGGACATATGTTTGGGAAGGAGGAGTTGGAGGGGCAGAGGAAAGTGGAAGAACATCGTGTGTTTGATATTTCTCGTATTCAGAAAGAGCAGCATGAGAGGATGATGTATGAGGAGCGAGTGAGAAGGGAGGCGGCTGAGCGGGAAGCTAGAGAAATGGGACAATTAACTTTTGAGAAGCAGGAGGCTGAGCGGCTTCGCAAATCGGAGGAGGAGCGGCGAATCCAGCTTGATCTGGAACTTGAAGAGAAGCGCCGTGACGAGGAGGCGCTCGAACTTCAGCGAATCCAACTCACCCTGGCCCGGGAGCGTGAAAACGAGACTATCCGACGTATCGAACAGGCAAGGCAAGAAGATATTGCCCGCAAAGAGCGTCTCGCCATGGAGGAACGCTCCCGGAGAGAAGAGCAGGAGCGCGTTGCCGAATACCGGCGTCGAATGGAGATGGAGCAGGAGAAAGCCCGTGTTCGAAAGTTGGAGGAGGAGCGGAAAGCCGTGATGGCATTACAACTCAAGAGAGAGGAAGATGGGAAGAGGATACAATTGGAGAGGCAGATTGCTTTCGAGAGGGAGCGGGAAAGAGAGCGGGAGAGAGAGGCAAGGGCTGCGGAAGAGAAAAGGCGAAACACCGTTCTTTTCGAGATGAGGAAACTTGAAGAGGCGGAGTTTGAGAGGAGGATGTTCATGCAGAGAGAGCGGTCGAAGCAGCTGAGAGAACAAGCACTTCAGAGAGCCCAATACGAATTTCAAAGAGCTAGGCAGGCCGAGGAAGAGGAAAAGCGCAGGATCCAAATCCAAATTGAGGCAGAGGAGGATCTGCGGAGGAAGCAGTTGGTAGAGGAAGAAGAAAAGAGACTGACCGAACACCGCGAGAAGAAGAGAATGGAGGAGGAGGTGGCGAGACAGCTGTATGCTCAAGCTGAAGCTGAGAAGTTGAGGGTAAAGCTTCAGAAGCAGCAAGAAGAGGAACGCAGACTGAATATGGAAGAGGAGATGACCCGCACACTGCAGGCGCAAATTGAAGCTGAGAAAGTTAAGGAAGATCAGCGAAAACGAGGAGAGGAGGAGGAACGTGAATACAAGCTTCAGGTCGAAGAACGCAAGCGCACCATTGCAACAGTCGAGGCCAAACGTAGAGACGCGGAGGAATTCCAAATGATAGAACAGGAAATCGAACTCGAACGGGGGCGAAAAGCTGAAGAAGAACGCAAGCGCGCCATTGCAGCGGCCGAGGCCAAGCGTAGAGACGCGGAGGAATTCCAAATGATAGAGCAGGAAATCGAACTTGAGCGGGAGCGAAAAGCTGAAGAAGAAGAGCACAAGCGCACCATTGCAACGATCGAGGCAAAGCGTAAAGACGCAGAGGAATTCCAAATGATAGAACAGGAAATCGAACTTGAGCGGGAGCGAAAAGCTGAAGAGGAACGCCTCATCCAAATGGAAGTTGATCGCCGCCTCGCCGCCGAGCGCGCAGAGCGGGAACGCATTGATCTCGAGGCGAAGGCCGCTGAACTGAAAGCTCAGATGGCCGTCCTTGCCGCTCAACAGAAAGAGGCCCGTGAAACCCGTCGACGCAAACGCAAGGCGGATCCCAACTATGGTGCACGCGAAGTTAGTAGGAACCGGGAGCGGTCGAGGGAGCGTGAAACCGAGCGGGAGAAGGCACGAAGGGAGCAAGTCGAGATGATACGGAAGAATGCTGGTTTGGATGAGAAGCCTAGCAAGAGCAAGAGGAATGTTAGTTTCGCAGAATTGCCGATGAAGCCAGTCGAGTTTGTTGAGCCTAGCTGGACGGTCCCTGGAGGTGTTCCAAAGCTTGTGCAGACTGCACCAACTCCTCCGCCTGGAACTCCCAAGACTCCATTATTGGTACATGTTGATCCTAGTAGTTATTTCCCGCCAACCGAGAAGGAGAAGGAGAGTGAGTCCTCAAAGGAGCAGCTTGGGGTACAAGAATCGGAAGCACAGGGATCTGAGATTGGGTCCCCCGAGGTAGTCGTTGCGAGCCCTCCCCCGAGTAGTCCCGAAGTCGGCTTTAGCATTCTGGATAAGGATATTGCTATCGGAAAGCCATTTACCGGTATCCCTGTTGCCCCACAACCAAATAATGCCATGAAAACCGCCGAGACTGTCATTGCTATCGGCATCGCCGAGGAGTCGCATGAGACTGAGGAGGAGCAGCGAGGCCGCCGGAGGAACGTCTATTATGGCCCCATGCTCCCGGAAAACTATCAGTTCCGAAAAACCACACAGCAAGAGAGTTTCTACGGACCTGAGCTGCCCACAGATTATTTCTCTGCTGTGCCTGGCCCTTCGATATCGGTTGCTGAGCCTGTATATTTCGACCAGTCTCCGCCTGTGGCTTACGGACCCCCACTTCCGGATGACTATAAACCCCTTAAGCGCTCTGATTCGGGGAGCTCGGAAGAGGGTCGATTCCACTCACCCGCGGAGTTCACAGAGGTTGAGTTGAAGGATCACTCGAGCCCACCACCGGCTTATGGTATGATGTCTTGTGATCTTGGAGATAGTCTTAAAGCTAATTTCTCGATAGATGGAGCTGTCTCCGGTGCATCCTCAATGTATGTTGTCAACACGGCCGAGGTTTCCTTGGACAACACTGCTGAAGTGTCTCGGGATGGTTCTTGGGAGAACCTGGCCTCTGGTGCGGTTTTGGAGTCTAGGAAAGGCAAACAAGCTATGGCTGAGGAAGTTGTTGAGGCCATCGAATCTAAGGGGTGGAAGAATACTGAGGTGTATGGCGAGAGCGCATCATTATCTGTTGACAGATCAAAGTCGTCAGGTGTTATTTCTGAGGATGGTACGTCGCCTTTTGATGATATTATTGGGATATCTTGACTGACTGATTGTTATAGATATAATTTACGGACCCGAATTACCCGAGGGTCCTACTTTTGAGAGATCCAAGTCTGAGACAGCCATGTCCGTTCATGAAGAGGGCAGGACCGAAGTTTTGGGTTCGAATGCATCTTATTATGGATCAACGCCGGAACAATTCCTGCAAAAGGTTGAGGAGGCGGCTCGTGCTGAAGCGGCCGAAGCACAGAAACAAAATATCGTTTATGGTCCCCCGCTACCGCAAGATTATTCCTTTGGGACTAGCAAGCCCGCACCCCCGGCCGGCGATAGATCTCTCTACTCTTCTGATTCGAAGGCTTCCTCTCAAACTACTGTCACCAAGGTTGCGGAAAACAGCGGTGAATTCCGAAGCTACTCGGAACAAAGCAGGTTTGAGGGATCGTCTGAGTCTTACACTTTGGAATCTGGATCGAGGTCGGAGCAGGTTGCACCTGAACTGGTCGCATATGGACCGCCCCTTCCTGACCATTTTGTTTTCAGGGTTAACTCTCAGGGGAGGAGTTCGAGCCAACGTGGCGAGGAACAGCCATCGCCCCTTGACGTTTCTGAGTCTCATACTGAGTCTCGGCACGAGTCTCATAGCACAGCGTCGGTATCTCGGGATAATGTTTATTACGGCCCCTCGCTACCGGAAGGGTTTGAGTTCAAGAAGGCAATCTCGTCTAAACGTAGGTCACGCCGGCCTGGCGATGAGAGGCCTACCTCGTACTCTTCCGAATCTCGCTCTGAGTCGAGGGTCACAACCGGAGATGCCTCGGATACGATCTTCGGGCCCCCGTTGCCAGAAGTCAAGAAAAAGAGCAGCCGGTCAGAAAGGAGGAGCTCGCGTGATGTCTCTGCTTCGTCATCTACCGATTCCGTGGTATATGGACCCGCACTACCGGAGGATATGCAGCTACGAAGAACCACATCTGAGCGCAGGTCTCGAACTACTTTTGACGCAAATGTTCCACCCCCGACTGAAAACCAGGCCGCAGCGTCGGAGGGCCATAGGCTTAGGAGAAGCCAGACTGAGCGAGTCAAACCCCAACACGGTGTCCATGAGAGGCCTAGATCGTATATGTCTGATGCCAGATCTTCAGCGGAAACACTTGATCATAGACAAGGCGCTCCAGTCCCAGAAGGCCGTCGCCTCCGGAGGAGCAATACCGAACGCGCGGAGTCTCGGCGGTCTCATGAAGAGCGATCAGGAGTTCTCTCTGAGTTCAAGTCTCGTCCTGATGCTACTACTACAGCCGTTTCGGGGGCTACAGATGTCCAATACCAGACTCAACCTATCCCCGCGATGCCCGAGGAGCGTGAACTCAAGCGCGGTGAGCATACGGAAGTTCTCGATGAGCGTTCAACATTTTACTCTTCTGAGTCTAGGTCTAGCGACGCTACTACTACTTTCGTTGGTTCCTCGGAGGGCCAAGCACAGGTTCAAACAGGCCGAGGAATGCCACCAATGCCCGATGGACATAGGCTTAAGAGAACCCAGACTGAGCGTGTCGATACTCGACATGCTCTCGCTGACGAGAGGTCAACATCCTATTCTTCCGAGTCAAGTTCTGGCGCAGCTGCTGGTTCTTTAGAGCGTCGGATCCGGCTTACTGATACTCCTGGTGCCCCACCGGTGCCTGAGGGACCCAGACTTAAGAGAAGCCAGACTGAGCGTGTTGATATTCGACATCCTGCTGTCGACCCTCGGAGCGCTGTCATTGAAGAGAGAGCGACCTCCTACTCTTCCGAGTCCCGATCAGGTGGGGTCACTGCTTCAGTTTCCGGATCTTCTGAGCATCATCAAACGCAGTCTGCGACGGTTCCTGGAATTCCGCAAATGCCCGAAGGTCAGAGGCTCAAGAGAAGTCAGACCGAGCGTGTCGACCCCCGGCCCGTTGCTGGAGAGGCAGGAGCTTCTTACTCGTCGGAGTCTCGAGTTGAATCTCGATCTGGAGCTGAGGGTACGGAGCGCGGGCGTGCGTTCCCAGAGGGGCATAGGCTTAAGAGGAGTACGACCGAAAGAGCAAGGCCAACGAAAACTAGACCTACTGCTGATGAGCGTGCTCCGTTTTATTCTTCTGAGGCGAGGGCTAGGTCTGATGAGTTTATTGCACAGATGGGTGGGTGATCATGATTTCCGATTGGGGCATAACAAACTAAAATATCTTAGATGGCGCGCCGAATATAACAGAGGGATTTCTGTTCCAGCAGAGCACATCGTCTAGTAGCATTAATAGTCAAGCGCATGGATATGACTCTTCAAGTATGTTTTCGTGATCTACGTGTTAAATAGTGTTCTGATTGTCTTTTAGGAACTAAATCCGGCTACTCTGCCGATGTTACTTCGGCTTCAGAATCTGAATTTGCGACTCCTCCTACAGGGGGGACTATGGATAATACGCCTACCGCCACTACTCGTAACACTCCAGTTTCGCGACAAAACGCTCCAGGTAGCCGGGAAGGATCACGTTCTGTCACTCCCAGGCCACCAAGTCGGAAATCTACCGAGGAGAAGAAACAGGAGGATAGAGAATTCACAGCGATCGCAATGGCAGCGGCTGAAGATGCGGGATTCAATCCTGGGCTCGTCTTAAGTGAAACGATCACAGCCACCCCTGAAGCTACTAAACCTCCTACACCTGTTGACCAACGCTCCATTGAAGGGGAAGATACAAAGGGCGACAGAAGTAGGAGTCTGTCGAGACTTCCCCAGGTCTTGCGGAGTGGTTCTCGGTCCAAGTCCAGAAGACAGAGGACTGGTTCGTTGTTTGGGCGGTCGAAGACTTCCGACTCGATGAGCTCAGATTCGCGAGCCGATTCTATGACTCCCGGGTCTGGTGGTGTTTCTATAGAGTCTTCACCTCCTGCTTTTGAAAGGAGATCTACCGATACCCCCCGCAAAATGTCTCTTACAGCAAGTGTGATCTCGGGTATGAAGAGAATGGGAGGCAGCGGTGATAAATCTCACCCGCAGGGTGGCCCGGGAGAAGTCGAACGTACGCCTCACTCCACCCCTCCAGCTTCTATTATGGATGGATTCTTGCCAGGGCGTAGGTCCAGAAAGAGCAGTGTCACATATCATAGTGATGATTCTCAAATGATGGAAGAGACCGAGAGGCTTGCTGCCGGATCTGGTACTGAGAGTAAAAAAGAAAAGAAGGAGCGTATTGAGAGGGAAAAGAAGGAGAAGAGGGAGGAGAAAGAGAGGGAGAAGAGAGAGAAGAAGGAAGAAAAGGAGAGGTCCGCTAGTGAGGCTGGCTCTCCTGAGTCCGGAAAGTCTCGATGGGGAGGCCTCTTTGGCAAGTTGGGCGTTAAGCAGTCCCCTTCCACTTCACCGTCTAAACCACCCGGCTTTGCAAATGTAGTGCAGAGGGCTATGACCGAACCTACTAAAATCCCGTCGCTACCAACCCGCTCAGGGTCTGACGAGGGGGAAACCCACACTCGGCCTACTACTTCCTCTGGCAAATCATTCCGTTCGTTCGCTGGAATATTTGGTGGAGGCAAATTGGACCATCATGCCACTGATTCTGCCAGCGCTGCATCGGTATCTATCCATAATGAGAGTCTCACCTCTCAGGATCCTGGCAGACCCTCTTTCGATGCCAGTCAGTCGGATCACGTCGAAGCACGCACGGCGACTTTGTCGGGACCACAAGAGGAGGTATCCAACGATGGAGTCCGTCTTAGGGGCTTCGGGGAAGTCGACAAAGGGACTATTGAAACATCCGACCAGGCCGGGATCCAAGTGGGCGAGAAGAAGAAGACGGGGATTCCACTTCCACGCGGCGGTCTTAGGAGGGGGAGAAGCGCTGAGTTTGCGGGGCTAAGTGGAAGAGGGAGTCTAGATGAGAGAGGGCTGCCGTCGCCCATTCCGGAACTTCTCGAGGGTCGGGACAGCTGGCGGAATTCCAGGGACCTAGGGTTGAGTCTTGACCAGGTAGCAGGTATCAACCGTGCTGATACACGCACTCCAGAACAAATTCCACTTCCTACACCTGATCTTGCCGATGGGGACCAGGATCCGGAAACCAGAATCCCACAGCCCTCAGCATCTTCCGGCCGGAAAGGACTCGCTAGAAAGAAGAAGACTGGTGACTTGGCAGCAGCTTCTTCCGAGTCCATTGACTCACTTCCGGAGCAGCATCAAAGTGGAGACGTTAACGACACAGAAGTCAGAATGGAAAGCCGTTTGCCACAAATTAGGAGGACAGAAAGCTTAAAGGTGAAGACATGATCAACCCCCGGGACAGAAAACAGGTCTAAATCGCTTGAGTTCTTTTCTCCTGTGCTAAGATTTCTTATACTGAGCAGAGACGTTAGCAGGACGACGGTGGTGAAACACCAAAGCATCCCGCCGAACCCCCAGACACATACGACGACCGCGATAATCCTTCTCATATTCAATCTCCTTATGTTTATTCTAGCCCGGATACCATTTATGAAACCTATCCGGCACTACCTAATAGTAATCCTGATTCACCATACCTACTTCCGACTGTACCAGAGGGCTTGCCTCTCAACGACTATTCTTCGCCAAAACACATTCCTTTGCCATTGAGCGATCCTAGTACACCTTTTGCCCTTGAGCCTGTGCAAGATGTCTCTCATTTATCTTCTTTGCCCAGCGCGGAAAACTACTCCCCCTTTATGAATTTTGACACGACGAGCGATCTCCCCACTCTACCAGCTAGTGCACCGAGCAGCCACTCTGTCTCACCATTTGCCCTACCTACCCTACCTTCAAATGAATCCTCATCCCCGTTCCAATTGCCCGCCATCCTACAGGACATTCCTGCGTTACCCCATAGCGCACCGCTGTCGCCTGTCATTCAACCTGAGCGGTTTATCCGTGCGGCACCCGTCGTTGAGGACCTCGATTCTTTCCTTTCAGGCCCCGAGCCCCCCATCGAACTCAAGTTCCCCGAATATGCAAATCCAGAGGAATTACCCCAACTTCCGGAGAGTGATCCGGCTTCCCCGGTCGCGATGCAGCGGATTCCAGATGACTTGCCCGAACTGCCGAGGAGTGATCCTTCTAGTCCGGTTGCAATGTTTGCCTTGCCTGATGACCTGCCGGAGCTGCCGCCCAGTGCGCCTCTGTCACCGGTTGTTGAGGAGAACGAGGAGGAGGAGGAGGAGGAGGAGGAGGACTGGAGTTTGTCGGCAGATTTGCCAAGGAGTAACCCTGTGAGCCCTCAAAGGAGTGATCCTTCATCACCTATTGCAATGTCTGCTCTGCCACATAATTTCCCTGAGCTCCCTCAGAGCGACCCATCATCTCTTACTGCTCTGCAGCCCATATCTGACGATCTACCTCAACTCCCACGCAGCGACCCTTCGTCACCGATTGCGATGTTCGCTTTGCCGGATAACTTGCCAGAGTTGCCACGCAGTGACCCGTCATCTCCTATCGCAATGTACACATTGCCCGACAACCTTCCTGAGCTTCCACAGAGTGATCCTGCATCGCCTATTGCGATGTATCCACTTCCGGACAATCTTCCTGAGCTTCCTAGGAGTGATCCTGCCTCGCCCATTGCGATGTATCCGGTCCCAGATAATCTTCCTCAGCTTCCTAGAAGTGATCCTGCTTCCCCCATCGCAATGTACTCATTGCCTGACAACCTACCTAAACTCCCACGCAGTGATCCTGCATCGCCTATTGCAATGTATCCGCTTCCGGACAATCTTCCTGAGCTTCCTAGGAGTGATCCTGCCTCACCTATCGCAATGTACGCATTGCCCGATAACCTGCCTGAGCTCCCACGGAGTGATCCTGCGTCACCTATTGCCATGTATTCACTTCCGGATAATCTTCCTGAGCTCCCACGGAGTGATCCTGCGTCACCTATTGCAATGTATTCACTTCCGGATAATCTTCCTGAGCTCCCTAGGAGCGATCCTGCCTCACCTATTGCAATGTATGCATTGCCCGATAGCTTGCCTGAGCTCCCACGGAGTGATCCCTCTAGTCCGGTTGCAATGTTTACGTTGCCTGATGACCTGCCGGAGCTGCCACCCAGTGCGCCTCTGTCACCGGTTGTCGAGGAGAACGAGGGGGAAGAGGAGGACTGGAGTTTGTCGGCGGATTTGCCAAGGAGTGACCCTGCGAGCCCGGCTGCTATGCAGCCGTTATCTGATAACTTTCGAAGGAATAGTCCTTCACCACCTATTACAATGTATGTTCTGCCACATAACCTCCCTGAGCTTCCTCGGAGCGACCCGTCGTATCCTATTTCTCTGCAGCCTATATCTGACGATCTACCTCAACTCCCGCGCAGTGACCATTCATCACCGATCGCGATGTTCGCTTTGCCAGGTGACTTGCCAGAGTTGCCACGCAGTGACCCGTCATCTCCTATTGCAATGTACGCATTACCCGACAACCTACCTGAACTCCCACGCAGTGATCCTGCCTCGCCAATCGCAATGTATTCACTTCCGGATAATCTTCCTGAGCTTCCTAGGAGCGATCCTGCCTCACCTATCGCAATGTACGCATTGCCCGACAACTTGCCTGAGCTCCCACGGAGTGATCCTGCATCACCTATTGCGATGTATTCACTTCCCGACAATCTTCCTGAGCTCCCACGCAGTGATCCTGCGTCGCCAATTGCAATGTATTCACTTCCGGATAATCTTCCTGAGCTTCCTAGGAGTGATCCTGCTTCACCTATCGCAATGTACGCATTGCCCGATAACCTACCTGAACTCCCACGCAGTGATCCTGCATCGCCTATTGCGTTATATCCGCTCCCGGATAATCTTCCTGAGCTCCCACGGAGTGACCCTGCGTCGCCTATCGCAATGTACGCATTGCCCAACAACATGCCTGAGCTCCCGCGGAGTGATCCTGCATCGCCTCTTGCGATCTACCCACTTCCGGACAATCTTCCTGAGCTTCCACGCAGTGATCCTGCATCGCCTATTGCGTTATATCCGCTTCCGGATAATCTTCCTGAGCTTCCTAGGAGTGATCCTGCCTCACCTATTGCGATGTTCGCTTTACCAGATAAACTCCCTGAACTACCTCCCAGTGATCCGGGTTCCCCATACCAGCTTCCAGTTGATCGTGGTGTCTCTCAAATTCTGGAACAATTGCCCACTCTTCCTGCGGGCAGTCCCGATTCTTCACATCAATTGCCAGAGAGAGGGGAGCCCGTTGTGCCTGGATTTGGTATTCAGCCCCCTGTCGAGGCCGAGCAGATATCCGAGGAGGTTGTGGCTCTCGAAGGCCAGCCTCCTGTCCCCGGAAGGCCCACTACGCCACCGGACCCACCGACATACACCTCGCAACCGAGGCCATATGCGGCACCTACTACTTTGCCTTCTACTGCCCAAGGGCTCGGAGTTCAATCCCACAGTTCAATGGATATGCTCAATGCTGCTGCCGAGATTGGGCGTTCGCCTTCACCCTACCATCTTAATAGAGGACTGCCTGAACCGGAAGTCTTTGACTTGCCCGCATTTTTGCCTCGCTCCCGGCCGTCATCATTTGCCGCGCCTGCTGCACAGCAGGAGGTATGTGTTTGATATTCTAGTATTGTATCTGCATGTGTACTAACGATTGTGTAGGATACCTCACGCAGAATCGGAGAGCCAGAAGTGGAACTTGCAAGGGAGGCCACTGTACTGCCTACGCCAAGCACGCCGTCTACGCCGACAACGCCGACAACCCCTGGGAAGAATAGGAAAAAGAATAGGAAGAAGAAGAAGGCTCAAAAACCACAGCGTGAAGAAACAACCGCAGAGCCTGCCCGAGGGGAACCACTTCTACCAGCTCGGGAGGATGTCGCCCCGGATATCGCCACCCCGTCCGCTGTGAGTGACACCGGTGGCGTGCAGCTGGGATCCGCTCCTCAGACCCCTAGTGTTCTCGCGGAAGTTCGTAACCTTGGGAGTTTCGGTTCTTCCAGAATGCAAGAGACCAGCGGCGAGCCGGGAGATGAAGATATTGACGAACAGTTGACGCGGTCCCAGACCTGGCCTCCGGTCGACCCGAGCGCGGCACCCAATTCTGGCATTACTGTAGATGATTTGGGGCAGTCTACTGGGCAGCAGGGTCCTTTGCGACCAAACACGGCTGAGTCTTCGCAAGGACAGCCTGGGCGGGGAGGGAGAGAGGGTTGGGCTTCATTTTTCGGATTGCCTCGCAATTCAAACGCTAACGGTTGGTTGAATAGGAATTGAGAAAGAGGCTAGGAAGGGGTCTCAGGATAAGGTGAAGCCTTCATGTACAAATATTTAAATAGAGTAGTTATTTTTCTGACTTTTTGTGTGCCCTATTAGACTATTGTATCGGAAACAGAGTATCCTGCAGAAGAAAGCCAAAAAGAGCCAGTCTATTCCGAGGAAGCCGCCACAGTATTCACAACTTCCGAAAAACCCATCACAGAATTTACTGAGAACGCCGAGGAGACAATTACCCAATCTGGCTACTATAACAATCATCAGATCGAATCCCAAACCCAAGCACCTATTAAAAACCCCACACTTGAACCTATCACTGCTGAACATCAACTACCCGCCGTCACAAAAAATCACCCACAGAAACTTTTATCGCCATTTGAACCATTGCCGTCTACTGAACCCTTGCTTTCACATAAATCTACCTCTGAATTTTCACAACAATCACAGCTACCTGAAGCGGTAGAGACCCAACAACTACATATTGCCATTCCCCCATCGCCGCAGTCACAAGTTCAGGCGGCGAAAGAAACGTCATCATCTGGGGCCGAGATCCCAGCCGAGATCCCAATTGAGAAAATCCCTACACCGGCCTACACGCCAGAACCCGAACCTGAAACCGAGCCTGAGCAACAAACGTCGATTAATCCCTCATCATCATCATCAACTGAAAACCTCAACGTCTCTATAGAAGCAGATCCCGACTTTCAAGTCTCCGTTAGAAAAGTATCTAACGAGTCGCATCCCCGTCGGGATAGTATTGAAATCAGCGTTTCAAGGCCAGGCCCCTTTACATTGAGAGAAAGGAGATCACGAGCGAGCATTCGCGCACAGCCATCGCTTGACTCGCTACTTAGTATTGCGAGTTTTATTGATGATAGTAGAGCTCCTTCTCCGGTTATTAGCGAGACGAGAGAGCGAGACTCTATCCTTTTTAGAGACGACTTACCGGAGATCTGTGAGGAGGAGGGTAGTCCTGGGAGGAGTAAGGAAGAGGCGGTAGGAAGTGCTTATCAGAGTCTTTTTGGCGGTACCAGCGAGAGCGCTGCGACTGTCACCGTTGCTGCTAGTACTGGTGCTGGAAGGGATAGAGCAGTTTCCGATCCGTTTACTGCTGAGGATAAACACACCTCTGCTGCACAAGAAAAGGAGGAGTATAAGATTTCCACAAAGCCGTTAGAGAAGCCGTATTCTCCAGAGAAGCAGGAGAATAATAGAAAAGAGGAGGAACAAGTCCTCGACACACCAACTAAATCGTTCGTCAATAAGAAGCTCCCCACAATTCTCGAAACCCGAAAGGTCTCTACAGAAGTCCACCCACCAACGCCAACTCGTACCGCCAGTGCCCGAGAACGCAAGTTCATTTCAACAGAAGACCTCATCGCTCGTCTCACCGGACAGGCCACCGGCCACGAACTACGCAAGTCCCGTAGCTCCGGTTTACAGCGGATAAAAATCCCAAGCGAGGACCCGATGGATATACTCAAGCGCGGCGAACGCCGGAGGACTACCTCCCCGTCCCTACGGCGGGTGGGTAGTCAGATTGACAGCCCACGCACCTCTGGTGAGCACGTGATCTTCAACGGAGAGCGGTACGGCACCCCAGATAAGGCAAAAGCGAGGGATGTCACCAGCTCAGCAGAGTACTACGAAGCCTGGGGCGATAAAGATGGCGAGCCCATGAGTCCTACACGGCCACCGAGTATCCGCCGAAGGCAAAGCATGCAAATTGTAGACCTGGAGAATAGACTTCAGGCACTAGCAGCTGAGAATACAGACCTTACGCACGATAAGGCGAATGTCGAGAAGAGCCTCAATGAAGCCATCACCCGTGGGAAGAGTGAGGCGAAGACACTAAAACTTGATCTTGAAGAGAAGAAATCGCTGCTGGAAGAGAAGGATAGTCAGATTGAAGAGTTGCAGAGGAAGATTGAGTGGTATAGGACCGAAGTCACGAGGTTAAGCCAGACGAACGATTCCCTCAGCCAGACGAATACCAGCCTCTCGACGAGCTACAAGTTGAGCTACGCCGCGCTCACGGCCAAGTATGACAAGAAGCAGGAGGCCATGCTCAAGCTCTCGCGCGAGCACTCGGAGCTTCAGCGAAACTTCACGGAGATGCAGACGGGCATGGAATCCATCATTCGCACAGAGTTATCCGAAAAAGATGCCGAGCTTGAACGCCTACGCGTGGAACTGGAACGGGCTAGGGAGGAGGTACGGAAGTTGCAAAACAAGGTCTCCGCGCGACAGGCAAATAAGTACATTGATGCCAAGGACATCGCGTACTTCAATTCCTCCTGCAAAAATATCTTTCAGTCGGTCAAGATCTTCTGCAAGCAGTTCTCATCTTTCTCCACCGGGAAGAAGTGTGTCCATGTTCACAGGATCAAGGACGAGACTGCCAGGGATCGGGTAGAGGCGGTTATGTTGGACGATAGGGGTGTCAGGAGGATGTTGAAAGAAGAGAAGAGGAGGCCGGAAGTGTTTATGGCCATTGTCATGAGAATGGTTTGGGAGTTGGTTTTTACAAGATATTTGTTCGGCTTGGAGGCTGAGGAGAGGAGGAAATTGCTTTCATTAGAGAAGATTCTTACGGACGTTGGTATGTTTATTTACACTATTCTATTTTCTTCACCCTCACTATAGCGAAAGTACTAATGGCATCTCCAGGTGCCCCCGCTGCCGTCCATCAATGGCGTGCAACAACCCTAACCCTCCTCTCTCAACGCCCTGCCTTTACACCGAATCGTAACGCAGACATCGAGTCCGTCGTAGCCACAATCCTAAACCAACTCTCCACCCTTCTCCCACCCCCGCAACAATACATCCAGCTCGCCCACACAAGCTTAGCCTCCATCATAACCTCGGCGGTGACTCTAGCAATCGACATGCGCGTCCAGCGCGCAGAATATGTAATGCTCCGCCCACCAGCACCCACATACGACGAGAACGGCGATGTTAACAACACCGTCCCCTTCCTCTCCTCCCGCATGGCAAACCGGGGTTCCGACCCCGCCACAGACGCGGAGCTGGAAGCCGAGGGTGCGACTGTGAAAGCCATTCTCTTCCCCATGGTTATCCGCCGCGGCAATGAATACGGGGAAGGGTACGAGCAGGAGAGTGTGGTCTTGAAAATGCAGGTCCTCGTCAACCGTCCGCAGCTGAGGAGTGAGAGCCGCGCGAGCGCTCGACCTGGAAGGGAGAGGGAGGAGTTTGGTGGGCTTGGCGGGGTTAGTCGATTAACACCAATTACTGATGCTAGCCCCCGCACGACGCCCGAGAAGAGTCGGATCGCGGAGGTTACTGGGTTGCCGAGGATCCCGGAGAGTACTATTCGCTTGGTTAGTGAGGATGAGGGGAATGCGAGGATTGAGAGAATGCAGAGGAGGAGGGCTAGTGGGAAGAGGAGTGGGAGTGGGAGTGGGAGAGAGTGAGTGAATGAGCGAGCGAGTGTTTATTCATTTCTATAAGGGGTATTCCTTTCCGTGATTTTTTTTTAGTTTTGCGTTTGTTTATTTTGTGTTTTTCGTTTTTGTTGCTACCCCACCAAAAAAAGTATAAAAAAGGAAAATATATAAAAAAAAAACATCTCACCTTTTTCTGAAATATAGTTTCTATTTACCTTTATTCTTTCCTTTCTGTTTTTTTTTTTCTTTTTCGTTTTGTTATTCCCACTTTTTACGCCTTCCCGTTCCACTAACCTAAACGGCGTCGGAGTTTTTTCTTCTTTTTTTTCACTTTTTTTCAACTTTTGTTTTTTTATGATATTGTCAATTCTTTTTCCGTCCGGTACCATGTATTGTAATAACCGGGGGAGAAATATTTGTTGTTTTGTTTTGTGGGTGAGATACCCGATTTATTTTTTGCTTAATTTTGGTCTTTTTTTTTATTTATTTGTTATTTTGTTTTTTTATATGATAGTTTTGATAATTCAATTTTTGGGATTTTTTATTTTTCGTCTTTATTTGGGGTTGGTCCCAATAATTTAAGGTCCAGGAAGGTTGAAGTATGATATCTCATGCCACTCGTTAATTAGAGACCAATCGCCGCTCTAGGTGTGACAGGATGGACGCATACAAGTAGACGGGTCTTTCACTGGGAGTTTTCATTACTGGTAGTATATGATGCACCACTCGAACATCTATAATTCGTGCAGCATCATACAGTATCATACAGTATCATATAGACGTGGGTGAAACTGGCTATCAGCGGAAGAAATAAATATCACTTTTACTAAAGGAACAAGCGGGTGGTATTATTATGTTACGATAGATATAATACTTGAGCATAGTAGAATAACGTATTAATGCTAAACCTGCTATATTAATCGATGCATGGACCCCCCCCCCTACTCCCCATTTTTCGCTAATTATGTGATCGTGTCGTTGTTTTACTATGCGCTTGATATTTTATCAACAGTACTCCTTCATAATCATGTACTGGTAGAAATGCCCCCTCCACGCCCGGTAAGATTTATCAACGACACAGGTGACCTCACAATGTGTTATCAGATTGCTAAAAGGTATGCGACTATACCGCTTTGTACGTCCATGAGCTATGAGAACATATGATATCTTAGGACATTTAATTCCGAAGTTCTACTATTCAGTAAGTATAGTAGTCATATATCATATAATACCAGCATACCATCGCTTCTACATCCTATAATACCTACCACCTCTAATAATATGGGGGCTATCCTGGGCGAACTGACAGAAGGCGCGACAGTCAAACACGTCAACACAAGAACTAGAGTGGGCTCAATAACGGAGGTAAATCAGAAACTTCGTTCACTCTCACTCTCTCCTAAACTAGCTAAATGAAACATAAGAATAAATAGAGTATAAGGAAACCACTTCAACCATTCTATCTTTCCCTACACTCTTCCATGCATATCTCCATCTCTCCGCATACATTCATGTAGATGACAAAGGAAAGACAAGCCAATGATTCCTTTATCACCTTTCAACTTCAGAACAAAAGAAATGATAAACAACATTCTGTAAACTTCCCGTATGCCCACATCCGCCAACTCTAACACCGCCCAGCTGTAGGATATTATTATAATATTTAGCTTTGTTGGTATTCATACTGTGGATTAGGTGCTTAACTTAGTTTCATAATGTCTCTTTCATAATATGATACCTTGGCGATTGGGTAAAGGGTAGTCAGCACTGGATGGGTTTTGGAATCATGAAGGATTACTAGATGTTGGATAGTGCTATAGTGGCTTGGATATTTGAAATGCAGGAATTGATTGAAAATGATCAGCTTTATAGGGGCTTTTTTGAACTGCTGTTCTAGTGTGTTCTACTGTGTGGAGAGTTTGTTGGACTGGTAACTATGACACTTTATATTCAGTACTTGATTTGGGTTTTAGTGGACATGTGTGGTGTGTTTCTTGGTGGATTTTGTACTGTGGAGTAGGTTTTAGTTCACTGGCCGGGCATTAAGGCCCAATCGTTGAGATATCTTAGTTCAATTCTGTCTTCTATCTTTCATTATATACTTGAGTATATTAGAACTCATCAAAAAGTGCAATCTCATTATCTAATAAACTACTGATCATTAGATAAGGGTATGCATAATCTATATTGTGACTGTCCAAACTTGAACTACTAGACTCACATAAGTATTCAGCCTACCTTTCCTCTCTCTCTCCCTCCTTCAAAGTTAATCATGCTACATAAGTACTCTCCTCCCCTTCCCTCTAAATTTCTTGAAACCTGGTTCTTTACAATTACTCTCAGACTTCCTCTTTTATTAAAGTTTCAATATATTACTTTGAAATTTACAATTCTCCTAAATTGTATTCTCTTATTGCTTAATAATATTACTTTTAGTATTTATCTACTGTCTCTACTATTCTACAGACTTCTTCTTTTATGACATAAGGAAACATTTTGCAAAAATTTCTTTAGGCACATTTGAATAATGACTACTAATTTCTAAATTCATGAATTGATTATTATTACACTAATTCTTATTCAATACTACTTGCCTATATATTTCTTTTATTCTACAATTTCAGTATTCTTTAAATATGCTATCAATGAGCTAGTTCTAGAGAAGAGTAACTTATTTTTCAGAAAAACAGATATGTATTATACTTGAATACTGTCAGTATAAGAGTGAAAAATATAATAGCTTAAGGTATAAGTGAAGTACTAGAGAACCTTTGCTGAGTGATTATTGCAGTTAGCTAATATTATATTTGACTCAAGAAGTTAATGAAATTATTTATCTCCTTTTCATGAAATTGAATATGCAAAAAAGAATATTCTTATTACCCCATACGGTATGCCTGTCCTACCTCTTCTAGAAAACATATCTGTCATACATGTAATGTTTTTAAAACTTAGAAGTTTGCATATCTCTATTAAGAACTTGTACTTTCACTTACTAATTAATTAGATCAGTTGGAAAATAATTAGATCTAACTACTCTTACTTGGAGAAGTGACTAATCTTATTTCTAAATACATATCTTATATAATAAAATATCAAGTAATTGCATACTTCTAAAAGTATAAGAATAAGGCAGAGATAGAAATGAAAGAACACACTTTTAAAAAAGCTAGTTTCTTCATAATATTTTAACTTAAACAAGCAAAAATTTAGTTTAAGCTTAATATATTATATAGAAGACAATTTGAGAAAGAAATTTCTTCACATTTTAGGATATAACAAATAATTAAAAGGGATTTCTAAATTCTTATTATAAATAAATCTTTTCCAGTCACACACTGCATATTTTGCTAACTTCTTAAAATTAAAAAGTACAATTTTCCTACTATAAAGAAAACTCTTTTTCTTGTCATCTTAAGATTTACCAAACTTATATTACATTCTATCTCTTGTTATAGAATTGTTAATATTCTAGATTGTTTACTAGAATTAGAATTATTATTGAAAATACAATATTTTAATACCTCGCATTATACACTTCTCTCATATATTTCTCTCTTGGATTTTCTTTCATTTTCTATCATTTGGACTCTTTATTTAAGCTTCTTTCTCAACTCTCTCTTTCAACTTTTTTCTTCCCTCTTCTCCTTCTGATATAATAAATTCTAAACTTATAATAATTCTGTTATATCTACTCTTATGGCAATAAAAGATCTATCTTGCAATTACTATTGTGAGTTGCAATTGAATTAGAGAATTTGGTGAATAAAGAAAATATATATTCATCTCTTTTCCAATAATTAGCATACTTATGTACTTATATTTAAATATATATAATCTTTCTTGGCTACAAAATAGTGGATTCTCTTTAAGTAATTCTATCTTTCAATATAGCTAAGAAGTTATTCCAACTCGTATATGGTGAATGGAATCTGACTAACTTTCCCCTGCATGAATATCATTCAAGAGTGAATCTGTTTGAAAATAATATTTTTGACTACCATTATATTTGCGAAGAGTTTACTATGATATATTCATTTTATTTTGTGACTATATCAATCATTTAAAACTATATTAGTCTAGCCAAAAGTATTTTCTGTCCTGGCTGAAATAATAATAATTGAGTGTTTTCTCTTAGCAATAGTTTGGCATAAAGAATTTAATCCCTTTATTATACTACCTTAGATATTATACCTACTATTCATCTTTTCAGAGTAATTCTACTGTTTTCAATATATCTTGTATACATAATACTCACAAAAGTATGCAATGTTATACTTTAAACTAATATTTTTTCTTAATATTGACAGTCTTCTTAATTGAGTCCAGCTAGTATGTTTAGTCAAATTCTAGATAGCATATTAGCTATCAGACTTAATAATATTCTTAGTACTTGTCATTAGCACAAGGCTTAGATTATACATATTACAAGATGATATCATAAGAAAGAGTTCTATATCAGAGTAAATGCATTTTTATTGTACAATATCCAACTTGGGATTCATGAAATAGCATAGTATAGTCTTAAATAGCCTACTAAGACAGGTCTTACTCAATCAACTGAGACTATATACAAGTTTGTTTTTATACATGTATATCTTTTTAACTAGTAATAGGAGGTCTATGGAGAAGAAGTTAGTGTCAGAATGGATATAACTTAACTCAAGAGAGGATTGAAACTCCTTAGATATTAGTATTCTGCAGATATTGCGACCTGTAGCACTTTAATTACTGTTAGTCCTACCTAGCTGAATTTGTTTATTTTTTCTTTTTCTTTATCACTAGTACTAATATGATTTATAGGAACTTCTATATTTTATAGATCAATTTTAGAAGAACTTGCTCATTACTATTGTCAATATTCTACTTAATAAAAATATGAGAGAGCCCTTTCAACTCCAACACAATTGCGCACTGCTAATGAAACTATCAGATATGTGATAAATTATAGAAAACAAACTTGTACTAGATTTTACCTATTATAGATATAGAAACTAGTATTGTGGAATTACAGATATCTGTAGTAAATAGACTTATATTAGTACATAACTGAATATTGTATTAGCTAAATGGAGCTTCCAGAATTGAGGAACAAAAGAGATATCACAAATTGTATAGTTCTTAGTAAAGTTAGCAGTATTCTAACTATTGGTCAGATAGTATTAGTATATCTCAAGCTTTCAGCCCTTAAATATCAGATATTTATAGCTTGTTTGACTATAATCTAAAGATCAAGCCAAGTATTCTTAAAAGTTAGAATATCTAGAAGTTATACTAAGTAGGAAGAGGAACTATAGTTTGAGTTGAGTAAGAGTGTTACAAACCTGGTATAGTTTGTAGGTTTTCATAAGGTATTGTACTTACATACCTTCAGGGTTTTGGGTATTTCTCACCATGACTACGTTTGGTAATGGGATTTCACATATGAGTCAAGTAAGACTCATATTTAGTTAAGTTTAATTTATTTGATCAATGACTCGCTTGAGTCATATGAAGTTATATTTTTACATAAGTCACAATAGGGACTCATAGTTTAGTTTTGAATTACTAAGTGGTTGTGGAAAGAACTATATAAGGAAGCGTGAGTGAAGAATAGTTAGTTCTTTACGTAACCATTTACTGTTATTTCCTATCTAAAGTTATGTTATGAGAATAAGAAATGTCTTTATTATAAGTTTGATTATATCTTACATCTTGAAGTACTTCATTCGGTATTATCTTGTTAGCAAGACACATAAGATAAGTAAAGAGACTGTTACGGGGTAACTAACTCAAAGGAATAGAGAAAGCTAGGCCGGATCGTATTTGAGGTAACAGAGGGAAGTCAGGAAGGCTCAGGAGATGATGGTTCGATAAAGGTAAAGTAATAAAGTAGAAGTTCTCGAATCTTTTAAATTTTAATAACTTGTTATATTGTTAAGGTCTCTTCTCCATTGCTTGATTTCCTCAAACTCCGGGGAATAGCCCTTACTACTTATACTAAATTCTCGCTACTTCCAGATTCCTAACAATCATGTATCTTTTTAAGATTTCAGCTTCGTCAAAGGAAGTGCGAACACTCTTTGACCCTGAATAATTGCCCCACTCGAACTCAGAGAACTCCCGACAACTATTTCATCTGAGGGTGTCCCCGCTCCACCAGTAGATAGTCTTCGATCTCTTTGTCCTAATAGACTAAGATCATATATGTGGTCGCAATGCCAACATACCAATAGTCTTTATCTTAAGCTATCGAGTGATCAGTTCGAATAGCCAGATAATAACACATAATGCAGAATATGCATATGCACCGGATAAGGAATAAAGTACTCTCACTTTATCTTTCCAATCAGTAATCATACTCATAGAACGTGAGTTCTTCCGGTATCCCGAGTAGTCAACATAGATGCCTCTAGTTGCTCCTACTACGGTGAGTTGAGGTTGGACATACGCTCCTCCATTACGGTGGCGCAGCCTCTACTAATAATATTAGTGAGCTATTCTCGTGTGCGTAACAGAGACTCACAAGTTTACCTTGAAGTACTAAAGATATAAGTACTTGAAGTTTTGACAAGTAAAGACTTAGTGAGTAAGACAAGTCGTTGCGCAATACACGATAGGAACGTCCTGTAATAAAGAGATATATTCAAGAAAGAGAAAAGATTTTTATCTTTTTGGTTTTAAATTTCACAACATTTTAGTATAGTACCATAGTTGTAATCAATAATAACTAAATAGTACTTGGTAAGTTATGCTTTAGACTGCTATAATATTTTAGTTAAAGCTATTTGTAGTATTTAATACTTAGCCTGTTTCTATAATATAAATATTGAAAACCCCCCTCTTGTAAAGTAATATAATACTCAAAATAGAGACCAATTAGTACCACTTAGTATGGCTATTAGAAAACAATCATGCTCTGAATACATTTACTCGTAGTTACTGAAATAGGCTAGTATTCTCTATTTTATATCAGAGAGCCTGAGAGTGTAAGAGATTTAGAGAGAAAAGGCAATTATATAGCTAACCATACTTGATATAGTATTGTACTCACTTAAGTGTAATTGCCCACTTTTAAGATGAGTTGTGAAATCAAACCAAGGAACTATAGGTACTACTACTATCCAAAGGGGTTAATTTGCCTAGTTAGTTAATAATTTGAATACCACTACTAATGACTTTAAAAAAAATGGTGGTGGGTTTGGTGAAATTTTACCTCAAGAGGTTGAGTTCCAAACCTTAGTTTTAGGGCTATTTTCATAAGTATCAAGTTTCTAAATAATGATGGCTTGGTGTAGTACTGAACATCTCATCTATTTTCAAAACTAAAAGATTTCTCCAAACTATAGATTTCTATCTTTAAACCTTAGATTTGTCCATCTCTAAAATAAGTCTTTATTGTACTAATTTTTCTGAAAAGTTTACTTAATAATAAAATTGGTAGAGTAATAGACATAGGATATAATTGTAGTTTTAATACTCTTTTAAATATCATAGCCTGATAATACTCTTAGTAATATATAAGATATTGCTTTTAATAATTTATGGGAAGAATTTTTTATTATTACACTTGAGACTGTACTTCAGATTAGTCTTGAAACCACTTGCAACTCTACCCCTTCAGGCTATTCCATTATCTTCTTTCTTAAATCTATTTACTTTTTTGATATACTGTCTATAACTTTCTTTAAGTCTACTTTCAAGTTTGTATATGTATACTTGTTGAATAACAATTTGGAGGTCAAACTGGAAATTAAAATTACAAATATAACTAATAGAAGTTTCTTTTCTATAAAGTAGTATATTGCTTATACTATCAATCTATAAATAATTCAAATAAAAAATATTTTTGACTATTAAAATATGAAAGGAAATACTTTTCTTCTCATATCTTAGGACAGTCACTATAAATATTTTTTAACATCATCAAAATATAGCTTTTAATAAGATAACTCTTTATATTCAATAATTTATATGTTTACTATTTAACTAAAATTCTTCTTATTATCAACTTATAATTACTTATTACGATATACTTCTCTTACTGTCAAGTAGTCTGAGTACAACTAATCAAGATTATATGATTACTAGATTTTTAAATACCGCCTAGTATGTCTTTCCTGCAATAAATTTTCAAGTATAATAATATAGTAAATACTTGAAGAAAAGAAAATATGCTAAGAGGTTAAATTAGACTCAACCACTAAAAAAATGAGAATGATATCAGCTATACTACTAATACAATGATCTCTTTAAAATATATGCCTAACTTCAGAGTTCAGCCTGATTATATCTACTATATAGCCATAATATTTATATACTGGAATGAGAGTATACAACTTGTAGTTGGAAATAATGATAAAAAGATAGAGTTTGATATTGATTAGAACAATCTTAATAGAAAATATATTCTTAGTAATATTGAATAAAAAAGTTATTAATTTTATATTTTATATTTTCATGTTCTGTAATTGGTATTGATATAACTTTTCTGGCCTCTTGGCATGACTCACTCTAAAATGACTAAAGTAGGTTTTTCTTCTATCTAAGCTTTTACAGTATTTGCCAAAAAAGAATGTCATAAGTCTCTCTACTATATTTTAGTGTAATTAACTCTTGTACTAGAAATTGCTCCTTAGAATAGTACTATAAGAACCAAAATAATAGGACTTAGTACGAAATTTTGAAGATATCTTTTGCGATATAGACTAGTTATTCACCTATTACCCCTTTTTCAGACTAGTACAGAAGTGTTTTTTTTTTGTTTTGTCTTCTCATCTTCTACCCACCTGAGGGGATTCTAGATACACTAGCTATTAGCTTGATTCTCTAGGTTCTCTAGTATCATACTCCATTTTCATTACCTTTTACTAGAACCTCTTCGGTGGTTTTTCAATATAATATTAGTAACTCTTATGTGAAGGATTCCTTTTTTAACCATTTAAGACTAGAGTGGTTGTCGACTTGCTCCAGGCAGCTAAGCTCTACCTAAGATAAACTTTGTGTTTTAGCGGACATGGTATACTAGCACTCGCATAGGGCTCTGAGACAGCAGTATTGTACATATTAGAGTATACAGTGTGGGTAGATGTTTTAATAAGAAATGATTCTTCGTTATAGCCCATCACTGCAAAACACTATGAGGTTCGGTTGCTGGGTAAGCTACTTTGGCAAGGGCTGATGGTATCACTTGACTCTGGAAATATCGAGTTTCAAGCTGGTTTATCCCTGTGGAAATATTAATTGGATCAATATCCAGTGTTCCCAACCGGCCGGTCCGTCCGGCTTTACCTGGGCATCTACGGGCTTTAGCCTGGGTTGCCTATCTTTTGGACCTGTCGGCTCCCTGGGCGCCTGGGGGTTTGGTAGCGGTTAATAATTTCTGCCAGACTGGCCCAGGCTTTTCAAAACCATGGCTGGACTGGCTGGACTGCCCACCCATGGTCCGGATCATGGTCCGGACTAACCGCTTGGGAACACTATCGACATCCAGGATATATGAGGAGTATGCGGGGTTGATCCTTCTCAAAACTGTTTGTATAGGTCCTTTGACAAACTATTTTTGGTGTCTTTGATGACACCGCACTTGTTCTAGAACCCCCGGCCTAGCGTCCTCCCGATTCTTCCCAAAAAAACAACCTCCACCCCCCTCACCCCTACTTCCTAACTCCACATTGAAAAACGTGACGCTGCGTGAACCATGATCTGCTTTGGTCTCAGCCTCCGTGGTCCCTGCGCCATTGCAATAGCAACTAGCACCTCCCCTAGAGACTGGCACAGACTGCCTCGTCTTCCAGCCTTGCCCTGGTATTCTCCTCTCTTCCGCGATGGCGAAGGGCACTTGAGGCGGGGAAGAGATGCCCATCTGAAGGGATGCCACGTGAGGTGATACTTGAGGAACGGAAGCTTTGCTGTCGATGTTTTCCCCCTTTAATTTTTGGGCGACGATATGTTTGAAGCTTGAACCCATTTTGTGTACTCTCTGAGGGGCATGATGGATGAACTGGTAAATAGAGTAGTGATTAGAGGTTTATATTATAGGAACCCAGGGTTATAATGGGGATGGTATGGTGGATGCGGTTTAGATATTAGTGAATTAGAGAATTTGAGATTGTGGTCTCTATTTCAGTTTCATCTTGAGTTGTTTTTCTGAGTTGCGAACAGTTGATTAGTACCGCTTGGTAGTGTTTCGAAATGCTAGGAGCTAGAAATATGGGGACTTGTTAGGTGGGGTTATCGTATTAACTCGCCTGAGAGAGCGGTTTTCGTCTAATATTGCCCCCACTGGGAAAGCGGGGAAAAACACACCAAAAAACCAGATTTCCGAGACAAACAAGAAAAACCCTCCAAACCTTAAAAGGAGAGGCGATTCCAACTTCCTAGCGCATCGCTCTCTTCGATGAGTTAATACGATACGTTGTGCGGAGGGTTGATTTCCTTTGGTAGGAAGGAAGGGAAAGACGGGTGAGAGGGTAATGTATTTGGGCGTTTTTATTAATATATCGCTATGGAGGGGGGGTTGCCGATCGTACTCAGCTTGTGGACTTTTAGTATGAGAAAAGGGAACACAGTGAGCTACCTGAAAATCCCGAGTTTTGGCTCATGCATGATCATCTGGAGAGTTGAGAAGTAATTAGGTGAACCTAGTCTTTGAGAAATAGCAGCTACTTATGATCCTACTAGCCGACCATCATAGTACACATTCAGTAGATTCTGAACTGGGGTCTTCACTAGTTATACTTTGTCCTTTTTTATTTATTTAATGTTCCCGGCGTGAGATGGACCATTGGCTATGGCTAGGGAACTCCTATAGTAAATATGAGTGGTCGGTCCTGTGTGCCCGGTCGAATGAGAATTATGTTCTGTCTTCTGCCCTTCCCCCTATATCTTTCCGCAGGGACCGTTGCCCAGAATGTGTCCACTAGTGCCGCTAGAGTGCTCGGTAATTCAGGAAGGTGGTTGATATTGGGGGCTGCATGGCAGGGCCAGGAATGACTTTGATTTGCCTATGTACGAGGGCTAGCGCAAGGTGAATATGAAATCTCGAAAGCTGTGCTGGACTTGAAAATTTGCATATATATGTTTTCTGAGTCGTCGTTGTTTAGATAATGCGGAACGGTTGAATAAGATGCTATTTAAGATTGGTTCCCACTTTCATGAACGTCTAGGGGCCGTATGAGTGATGCTTCATGATTTCAGCTCTGGCTGAATCTATTTCAAAGAGTGGACTAATAAATGGGGCGTTATGGTTATTGTTATGTGCTATTATGCTTATTGGGCTAGAGGGCTATGTAGCTGGTAGATATACAGAATAGTAGGAACTCGGTAGCCTGTCAGACTTTGCACAAATACCTTGGTTCAGACCTTGCTGGAGCGTTTCATTTTTCCTAATTCTCCGCTCCATCATCCATAATCTCTCCCTTATTTTGAGGTTAGCGAATATCCCTTCTGCTCAAGAATAAAATTTTCAGGTTTTATCTGCTGCCTCAAATAGTAACCACTTTGGGCGCATTTCGTAATCCAGGGGAGCTATACTGGGGCAGTAACTATACCTTAAATTCTATAGGGTAGTGAACTGCGAGGGGGCCAAACCGGTTGCACCCGCCGTCAGAACACACTTTACGACTGACGGACAAAGAAAGCGGAGTACCGCGGCTAGAAGTATATTTTAATGAAGGGATGCTGGCGATTGTGGGGGACGGAGGCCGGTTGTCGGAATTTACCGCATCACACAAGGCGCCCAGGGCCACAGTCGTACAGCCCTTGACCTGCCAGGAGAAAGGAGTCCGGGCACCCAAAAAGGGTCGAGCTATGGCCTATTAGTAGCCCCTGCCACCTCCAGGATAGGCGGACTGGGAGATCATGATACTATTTTGGGAGTGCTAAATACTCCTGCTAGCAGTTGGCAAGCTAAGTTAGGTATCGTATTTTCGAATATATACTTCAGAGGCAGTGAGCCTAAGAAAGGCGTTTTAACTAGAATTGCATTTAGGCGAATAACACAAAGCTTATAGTCTGGGAGGCTATTCAGTGGTTCTCATGCATTGGCCATGGGGTGGACACTGGCACACTGTGAAAGAGCTTTCCAACCATGAATCAAACCGAGCCAAACATAAATTTACCTTCACCCATGTCCATATACGTGCCCATTGCCTTTACAAGGGTTTAGTAACTACTTACTGCACCAATCCATGGGCTGTCAATGGGCGGGAAGGTTCGGAGCCACCGTGGCGATGTCTCATGATATGTGAGATGTCGTGATCCACAATAACAAAAGGAGGTTAGTAAATAAAGAGAGGGTGTAAATATGTAAATATGGAGCCATGGTTGGCATCTCCGGTCGTGGTAACGGTACTCTTTTGTAGGCCGGCGCGGGGGGTTGTGGTGCCTTCAGCCTCCCTGCATTGGCGTGTGCATTCCCTTTGGAGCCACACCTGTCAAGGAATAATTTCCAATGACCCTAGTGCTGATACGGAGCACAAGTCGTCTCAACACCCATTTTCACAGACCCTTAGAGTGCACCGTAAGGACATATATAAAACCAGCTCCCTCCAATGCTATTTTCAAGCTAACACTAGAACAAATGGAAGGAAGAAAAAATCCCCCAAAAATCCCAATATCCATGCATATGCGAGCCCGAGAACGATACTTCAATAAGGATATGCGAAAAGAAAACAAAAAAGGAAAGGAGGAAAAGAACACGGTGCTAAAAATAAAAATAAAAAAATCACACTGCACGCTATGTTCCAGAATCATGTTACCAGTTCCAGCACTAGGGACGTGCATTTACCGAAAAGAAGGGGAAAAAAACAATTAATCTAACAGAAAACTATCACATACACCCACCCACTGCGCCCCCGTAAATGCCCTTTTTCCTTTTCTTTCCTTCGCTAGCTAGCTGAATGATCGCCGCCGGGCCACTCGGCGCTACTAAATGCTTGGGGCTACCGGCTTTCTCCATGTCCCTTGGCCAATGCTTATCCTGAGAGGTTTTCCAATTCCCGTAGCCCACCGTGTTGAGTATGTTGAGATAGAGCAGGATAACCATTGGTTTGAGGGAGAAAGCCGATAGAAGTCGCAGTCGCAATCAGAAGACCTCACAATAGGCCTATCAGCTAGCATCACAAACATTGGCCTCCTTACCCACCCACCCACGTCCCTCTGCCCATCCAGATCTATCCGCTGTACACAGTTACAAAAGGAAAAACACGTCCAACCTGGGGAGCCCGTCACATGTGCCCATATAGGTGCCGGTTGATTTCAATGGCAGCCCTTGCGGCATCCCGCATCATGGACCGTGCCGCCACAGCTTCTCTGTCGGGGGATATAGGCCAACAATCCTCTCCTATGGGCCCAGCCGGGAAGCGATATCGATCCTCAAGATCTATTAGTGCTGTCTGAGGACCATTTATCACGCTGAGAAGATGGTTGAATCTCTGGCAGAAGCCTTGCGGGTCCGCTAGGGCTTCCGTGACAATCATGTCCCGAAGGCCGGTGCGGGTGAGTAGGGGCATGCCATGCTCGACCGGTCTGAAAGTTTCTTGATGTTCTTCTGGGACGCTTCTGATCTGCTCCTCAAGGTTGCGCGTGCCCTCTTGGTAGTCCCATCCGCACTGTCGGTAAATGAGGAGGATCTGGTAGTCGCTCCAGGCGAGTCCGTGGGGATTTTGCGTGCTGCTATTAAGGAAGAGATAGAATATATTGTCTTGCTCGGGGTAGCGGAGTAGGGCCATGATATAGCTGGCCTTTTCCGGTTCGAAATCGCCGCTTCTTGGCTCACGAGTGAGAGAGATGGAGTTGTGTATCGAGTCGATTAGGCGTTCGAAGCGGTCCGAGGGCCTCTTACTTTCTGTGATCATGCGGTCCCAGAATGGGTGTGGTGAGCCGGGATACTGAGGAGCGGTCCCGTCGGCAACCAGTGGGAAACCGTTCGGTGTCGAAACTCCGACTTGTATACGCTGGTATACTACATGACCTTCTGTATGACCGCGTGATGGCTGAGCGCCTCTCTGGCATGAGGCACAAAGGTCATAGTTGACGCATGACATGCAGTGGTATCGTGGTTCGTGTTGGGGAACATATCGATTGCAAGAACTGCACTGGTGAAATTCTGTCTCTGCTGTCTCCATTTATTCGGCTTCTAATGTTTCTTTCGCTGCTGTTGGGATCTAATCATATCATTAAACAGTATTGGGCTTGATATTTAAATATATTCCGTGGGCCCTCTGAGAGCCTCAAAGGTATGCTCTGATGTACAAATTAGTGGTATGAGGCTCTATTAGCTTTAAATTCCTTTTTCTCAGCCGTTCCTTGGCCACACCTCTGGTGCGTAATAAGTTTTCCTCAACTTCCATATGATATGTTGTAAAGAGTCTAGAATATATATAATTCCTTTTTTTCGCCCAACGAGATCGCGTTAGAGTTTTGCTCGGTGGCCAATGATCATGATGAGGAAAGAATTTATGATGGGTCAATTAGTTTGTCTTACGACAACCACTGCATGTACAACGGTCCTGGACGATCGGGAGGTGGTTAGTGAAACTCTGTACCACCAGCCTAACCAGCTTCCTAATGTGGTTGCTAATAACTGGAATACCTTACCATGACCTAATCGCCGGATATGGCTTCCCTAAACTTAACCAACTAGATAACACTCCCCCTATAAACCGACAATAATGCAAGGATAACAAGTGGGGGAGGGTAAACGGCACTCCCACATCCTTAAACACAGACGTGATTCTTTGGGGCCAGCAAAACCCAAATAATTCCTACAAGCACAAAACGAGGTATTGCCCTTCGGGAGCCCCGAAGTTCTGCATGTTGCTGGAAAGATCGAAATGAAGTCCACTCAACTAAGAGCACAAGTCTAGATACCAAGAATTTCGGTGTGATTTTGAGAAAATATCTTGTAATTGATTAAATAATGAGAGGAGTGGTTGGCAGAAGCATGCGGCTTTGGGAAGAGGAGGTAGTGCTGGCTCGAACTCGCTGGAGTTTAGGGGTAGTGATAAACTAGCTCATAATTGAGCTGGCAATGATCTGGCATCATGACGCCTATGAAACTCCCCCCCCCCCCAGCCGTTAGACAAACTAATCTCAAGGTGCACCAACATTACTCTCGGTATCCCTGCAATTTGATATTGAGCTAGCATACAGTGCCTACATAAATGTGCCAGTATGAAAACCCTAGCGTCCATTCGCAATTCCTATCGGAGGAGAAGCCTCCCCGCAAAGCTTCGGGTTAACAATAGTTATAGAGGGATATAACTTAGCATGCGTTAGCCTCTAGCCTCCGGGGGTGGAAGCATACCACTGAATGTGAGATCCCGATGCCGCCCACCACCCAGAAAGAAAAGGCTTAGTCCTAAATGGAAAAGTTTTTCTAACACGTGGTAACTTTGGCAGTTCCCTATCCCGATCGCGGAGGGGGGGGGCAGTCCACTTCCAGCTGAAGGTCATCAAGTATCACTCACTCGAACTGTTACCCAACAACCGGGAGCCGTGAGTAATAGCGAGGCTAGTGGTAAAGTTTTGTTCTGGCCCTCCTCGCATATGCAGAACAACAGCTTGATTGAACATATCGAACTCCGGACTGATCGGACTGGGACAAGGATCAGGCGGAATATAACCTCGATCTCAGGGCATTTTTTTATATTTGTTTTTTAGAAGCTATAATGATTGTCGGCAACTGTTGAAAGGCGAAAGATTCACTCACTGCATCAAACAGTCATGGGAAGGTAAGTCCGATATTCGCGAAAGGCTAGATCTGGAGGTTGGGACAATTTGGAAGGGAAAACCGCCACCACGGCATCCCCAAAGGAGTTCATCTTGCCAAGCGGACATCCTCCCTATCGTGAAAAAACTTCATATTCTCTCACTCGGTAAGGGCTATCTCAAGAGCAGCCCACGCCACACAAGCCTTTAGGCCACCAACAGCAAACTACGTGAGCCCAACAGCCAATTCGTCTTCCACCCGTGCCAGCTTCTGGCTGTGTGTCGCTCGGATCGAAAGTAGCATCCCTGGCATCCCCGGTGTGCCCCCAGCCGAACCACAACCAATTGGCCGGAATTGCGGGGATAGTTCCCATGATATTACTTTCAATTAGCGCAAGATCCCGATCATTCTCCTAACCACTAAGAACGAAACGGCGCCATGGTGCATAACCTTACCCGGGTTTTCGTGGCTGCAGATGGCGCACCGAGTGATGCTTGGTGTTGCGGCCGCTCCGCTGCCCCATCTACACTAACAACGGCGACAACAGTAGGCGCTCCTACATGATATGTTACTAGAAGGAGGAGGCAAACTCTCCCAAGTCCCTATTCGCTCAAGAGTGTTGAATATGGTAGTCGTCGCCCTTAAACAGGCCACAAATTAGAGCCGTGATATTGTTGTGCAGCAACGCGCCTCCAAAAGCCATGGCTTGAGCCGGGGCACGACAACACCAATCTAAGCTCTTTTACATCGCCATGCTTCAGCTAGTGGGGCCTAATGGTGCCTATGCCATATCTTGGATCCTCAATCTGCGTGGCTTGACCTAGCTTAGCAAGGCGAGCTGCCTCGGGGGGTGGAATTGGATTCTTCCGTTATCAAGTCTCGTAGTACTATACAGCACCCGGGTATGATACCACGAGGTAGTAGCTTGTGCCAAGCCATCGTACGTAGACAACGCAGGGATTCAGCCGTACAAAAGCTCTCACCGGGCCCATTTTGCATACCGGCAGCTAGGTAAATTATCACACAGTACCTGTGCTCAGGTATGAGTAGTTTGCATACAGACCCCGACCGGCTGAAAACCAACGCCAAGGACACTTCACCCCACAAATCGCGAACAGTGCTGATTTTAGACGTCACACCCTCTTTTTATTTCTTTCCGAGAACTCTGAGAGACCAATCGCCGCAGAGAGCCATGTGGCCCTTTTTTGGTTTGAGGCTCAAATGGTAATCACCGAACGAATAAATTCTCGGGGAGGCTCCAATTAAGAATTTTTATTGAGACTACTTGTACCAGTTAACAAGATTGAATAATGATTCCCATTTTTCGGAAACCCCCCGAGCAATCAAGCCATACACAACTACTGCTACAAAGCCATTGCCCAAATTCTCGGAAGATAACAATACAAGTGCCACCGAAAAAGTGAGTGTTTTTACACCAAAAACGACCATTTTCACCCACTTATTCCACCACCAACAACTGAATTAAAAATAAGATAACTTTATAGAAAGCTCAGAGAGCTATAGGCTACTAAATCTCCTTTGAAATCTCACATGAATTAAAATTTCCTGAGGAGGAGTACACAGTTGAACTTTCAAATTCTGCCAAGACACAGTTTTCTCACCAAAAATGATGGTCTTGGCGCAATTTTCAGGAAACTTTTCTTTCTCTCCCGTACTACTCCTCAGGAAAATTTTCGGTGGCACTTGTACAAAGATCCAGGATGAGGAAATCGTACGTTAAACCCGTACCCTGGCCACACATGCCCTCAAACTATTAGCAGCCAGCCCAAAGGCGTTGTGAAGATTTCTGCAGAATCAGACCATGAATTACGACGCAAATTGGAGGAGATATCGGGCAGTGGTGCGGGTGGGGTGGAAACCGAGGATGGGAAACCGGCTGTGATGAAGCAAAGTGTTCGAAACAGCGTGTTCAGATATATCTAGGGTAGGATTGGCTCATGCATGTAAGGTACAGGACGATACGAGGCGTCCTGGTCCGAGGGATGAGAAAAATATCATTCTTGCCGATATTATCGGTAGGATGTCAGACTGGCCAAGCTGAGGGGTTCTCGGGTAGAGAAACAGCCCTGCAGAAATGCACTTCCGGCATTAGATTTGGATTGGAGGGGAACGGGCATAAATGACCTGATTTCCTTCCCTACCGTTGCCCCGAATGCTTGTATTTGCGCCAACAGCTGCGCCAGTCGCTATCGATTGGACGCCACGGTGGTACAGAGTCATGACACGAGTGTATTACAAATACTATGTGAGCCACTTGTTCACAGAAGGGCGTCACAGCCTTGCTTCGATGGCCAGAGGATAGCCTGCAGGATTCAGGCGATAATATTCTCCAGACTATAGATGTAGGAATCGTACGTCCCTTTAGTAGGAAAGACACATAAGCTCTGATCGAACAATCGGAGGTGGTCTTTTGTTTTTGGGAATAGCGCTTTAGCGATAATTATTCGAAAAATTAGCGAGTTACGCTCGAGTTTTACTGGTGACATACATGTTGATGAGGCCCTCTAAATTTCTGATAATTCGTAGTTATATTACTATTAGCCACTAGTAGAAAGAGCCCTCAGGCTTTTGTTCAAATTAATATAGCTATGCATTAAGAACGACTCAAACCTCTAAATCCTCTCAGGGCCCCTGAATAGTTGGAAATAGTTGGAGTGCCAGGACCCCACCAGGTGAAAAAAGGACCCTCCCGTACGGATAAGCAAATAGATTTATGGATCTTACACGTTACCGGCATGAACCTGAACATTTGAGTCCAAATTTAGTATGGGCGCTCGGATGTGCACAGACAATTTGCCATACAAAAGTTTAATCAATGAGTTCAAGTTCTTCATTCCCGGAATTGTACCAGGTCGGGCCTCAGGTGCGAGTCCCCATTGTGAGCAGATTGGGTCTTATAATAGATAGATAACTCTACTTAATTCAACCGTATTTCCGCTGACTTTAGGTTAAAGATATCCTTAAAGGGAACAAGTTTAGCAAGCAGCTGGACAGTACAGTATAGCTCAAAATCTAGGTATCTGACAAAAAACAATACCAGCGGTGGAAGATATTAGAGTAATTTGCACGAATCAACAAAATAAATGTACTAGAAATAGTTATTCGGAATTAGATAAGTAAACTAGTTAAATTTGACAGGAGAAAGGGGCTGCTGAGAGAAACGGGGAAGAAGAGATAAGGGTGAATGAGTGAATGATGATAGATACTCTTTAACTTACTTTCGTAGACATAACCGTTACCCCCCCAGGGCACTTCACTTCGTTTCAGTGCTCCCCTCGGGGCGCCCATCAAGTTGCAAGCTAAATTCGATATATAGACTCTAGCAGTGTTCAAAGGTAATTGGTATGCCCAAAATTGTTTCCCGGTGCCACCCACTCATCTGCCTGGGAAAGATATGGCAAAAAGCGGAAAATACAGCAGGCTTATATAGAATGTGCCTGGGAGTCCCTCTCCCAGCATATCCATACCACCTAGAAACCGTGTCCTCAAATGCTCCATGCAAGGAGAGAACATTACACACAAAGTCAGTAGCTATTCTAGCATGAGCTAGTTAGTCAGGTAGCACTTAACGCTGTGAGAATCCTCTCCGGGCACTATTTCGAGGGGTTTTACAAGGTAGAGTGCAATATAGAGACTAACTTTGAAAGCCTACATGAGGCCGGAGGAGGAGGTATGGTAAATAGGTGCTTCGGAACCGACTCACTTGAAGGAAGCTAGCAGTCTACCGAAAAATTTGCTCCGCAAGGTGCTGTGTCATCGGACGGCTATGCGCTAAGCCCCGTGTTTAGGGATAGAAGGGGTCGATAGAGTGTGATGTATCTCTTTGATCTATTAAAGCAATTGAGCAAACAATTAACTTCTATCCTACTTTGACCCCTCGTCCATGTTTTAATATCTGCATGCATCAAATATTACGATTTACGGTCGACCGCTACCCCAATCGCAAATATTCTTGCAGCACCAGTTGCCAGATATTAGTATGATAGCTGGCCATAGACCCCCAGGGCCCACCAACCCTGAATATGCGATGCGGGGTGTAGTCTACACATTAAATCCCTAATATTTATGCCCTCCACGACCAGGAATTTATTTCTGTCACTGGAATTGATTGTTCTACCGAGGCAGATGATGTAGAGTCATAAGTCAGAGAACCTTCAGTCCCGTTGCCTAGACATTTCCCTTCCTTCATTGGGTATGGGTCCTCTATGAGGCTTGAAGCACTCCTCGATACCACTCTCATTGGACCTAATATAAGTACTTGTGACCCCCTCCTGAAAGTCCATCATAATACCCTAAATAGGATAATCCTAAGCTATGTTAGTGAATAGCGTAGTGCTCCTCTGTTATACATTCATCAGCATCATTGTAAACTGCGGTACAAGTGTAATTTGTGGCCTGGTTCAAAACCCTGTGTTGCGCATCATCTCCTATTACTGTATCCTTCTTGTGATCATTTTGATGGAGCCTAAAGAAGGCACGAAAGATGGAAGGAACAAAGGTATGGTCGCAATAGGCTCTAAGCGAAGTGGTGGAAGATGGAGGAACGGTGGGTTGGTTGGCTACCCATGGAACTAAATACCCGATACCTAATACCCTATGGCAAAGGGCATCAAAAAAACTATGAAGCCGATACCCTATGCCTAACGGCATAAGATGTAAAAGCAACAGCCCACTGCTAAGTAGCTAATTTCCGCAAACCATAAAGCCACATGCCTTATACCTGTATATCTGCTAGGCGCATACCCGCATTTCTATATAATATCGGCATATCTGCACAACTGCCTAGCCGCATGCCCCATAGGCAATCTAACACATTTCTCTGAAAATTTAGAGACCTCGTCGTTGGCAATCGATAGTTAGCGTATATGGTTGGTCTTCTCTTATTTATTACCTCCTCATCGCGCCGCCCCCGGCGAGTACTTCGTGCGAAATGGCCTCACTTTCGCGTGTTGACTCCTGCGCGGCAATACCCCCAAGCCGCAAACCCCCATTATTCCTTACGATGCTAATAGCCCATTTTTCCCATTATCTTTTCCAATCCCTTTCCCCCTTCCTTAAGAGTGTGAGAGTTAAAGCGAGATAAAACTTGATGTCGCCACCATCGCCTAACTGTGTAAATTCGTGTTCCGGCTAAGCTTGGCTTTCCTAGATTTCCAAGTTCAATTCTCCTCGAGGAGGATAATTGATTCTCAGAGAGAAGAAAAACAAAATTGCTTCAGAGGAGAATCGGGTGAAGGGGGTGAAGGGGACAGGGGACAGGGTCTGGTGAGAAAGAAACCAGACATTGGATCCCCGTTTACCCGAACCCCCCTGCGGCCAGCACTCTCTACAGAGCTACTGTGGCCCTAAAGAAGGATGCGGCGTGGAGATACGTCAGCCATTTAGTCGCTTGTTCTCCAGGATATATTAGAGAGGGGAGAGTAGTATTTAGGGAATTCCCGGTCATAGATCCGACAGGTATATATTCTATGTGAGCGATTGAAGGACAGCCAACGTACACTTCACCTAATCCAACAACGGCATCAGTAATCTCTCTAACACAACAGACCTAAGCTGTGCAATATAGGGAGCTAGAGGGAGTGATAAGGTATGAAGGCCACTCTAGCGCTAACTAGTTTACTTGCCAGCGCGCCAGTATCTGAAGATATTCTAGCATCTACACATTACATGAGGCGATACATCAATCTTTGCCCTTCCTTACGCATTGCCTGGCACACATTTTCCCTTGCTGTACCGATATGCTTGTTGTTTAAGTTTCTCCAAACACAGCAAAAGAGGGGGGAAAGCAAATCGTTCTTAATATACATATATATTATATATTATATATGTACGAGACTGATATGCTAGAATATATCGGCACTTGGCTACCAACCAACCAACAAACAAACCACCCCCACCACTAACAAACCCCCTTGTAACTCAAGTTACTCAACCTCTCAGCCCAAAGCAATCGCTACAAATGAGAGGCAAGACCCGCTCAATAGACCAATACCCTTTAGCAAAACCCAATCTCCAGCGAGACCCGTTCCGGAAAGTTTATCATTCAAAAGGGGAGCGCGGCGGGTTTCTCGCTATCTATTGCTCGGGAATGGATCCTCTCTGATTGTTGCACTTTGTGCTTTCTTCGCGCATGTTAAGGAATATATGGTGGTAGTTGGAAAGTATCAGGTTGAGAAATGATGGGTACAGTACTGTACTCTGACTACGGCGCTTGGAATATCTTATCATGGGAGATCACTCGTGAGCGTTACCCAAGCTGAAGGCTGGATGCGATGCCCTGGGCGAGAATATAATACTATGAACCCGTTTTTATTAGAACGCACTCTCTATCCCTTCTAGTGCTCTATATCTATATCCGTCCCCATATGGACGTTAGGGCATAACAACCCTCTACCCTCACCAGCAACAAAAGTGGTTCGCCAAGCATTTTTCAATGCTCGACTACGTCCACTCGTTCTCACCGGGGGTTCGAACTCGCGCTGGTTGTCGTTTCGGGTCGATCGAGACCAGTTCCTTAGCCGTTAGACCATCGGAACTGGTCGAAAATAATCTCCCCCCTTCGAACTTTAAGCATAGTTTTCCCCAGACAGGAAAAATCTGAAAAAGAATTCTAATAACAATATCAAGCACTAAAACTCTTATATTACTATCGCATAATTCCAGCGTCAAATCTTGTTTACTTTTCCTCTTCTCTACTCATTTATTTTATCCCTTCCACAAACCTTCCAACATTGCATCGGCTTTACATATCCATTATCAGCACAACCCGTCAAAGCCCTTTGAAGATCATGATTGATTGTGTTAAGTCGATAGAGAAGGAAGACTTGAGGAAAGTTGTGAACAGGGAGAAAAAGAGTGAAGAGGGAAGAGACAGGAGAGAAAGAAAGACTGGGATGGGAAAACTTTTCATGGCTTACACGCCACTTTACCGATGCATACGCGTACCACTGCGGCCTTAGATTGCGGGCATCTCCCACTCCAAGTGAGGCTATTAAGCTGCTATTTCCAACAAATAAAACTAGAAATACTTTCGAGTGATGATACATGACAGGACCCATTACCCTTCCGAGAAGTAAATAGCCACGGTATTCGGGCTGCGATTGATCATAAGGAGAGCCGCTGCTATTCACCTCCACTAATCGTCCTGGGACCCTCCAAAGCTCCTTCAGGGTCAAGTCCCAATTCCAACCCGCAAGCCCTTACCTACAATTCTCAAATCTTACATAAGAGATTCAACTCTTGCCAAAGCAAGCTCTTGCGTAACTGGTTGCAATGGTCAGCTTTTCCCTTCGGATTTTAAGTGAGGTGTTCCTTGCGAAGGGAATTTTAAATCATAATGATATTATTATTATGAGCTATGGCCATGAGAGGCGTAACAAAGGTAGTTGTCCTCATTCCATAATTTGGGTTACCTGTCAGACAAACGGGGGACCTTCTATAAACCATGTCTGTCTTCAGTTTGCTCTCTCAGACTAGCTTATAATATGACTATAATCGCAGCTCAAGGTTGGATCATATTAAAACCAATTTATTGAAGGATGTTTTCACAATAATATTATTATTATGTTATACAATCAAATCCACTACATGCGGTTCGCATGGGCAATGGCTTGTAGCAACATAAGAGCTGCAACGCTTGGTATTGTTATCATAATATTATTAGAATTATTTTTCAGATTTTTCCTGTCTCGGGAAGACCATCATGCTTAAAATTCAAAGGGGGGGAGGTTATTTTCGACCAGTTCCGATGGTCTAACGGCTAAGGAACTGGTCTCGATCGACCCGAAACGACAACCAGCGCGAGTTCGAACCCCCCGGTGAGAACGAGTGGACGTAGTCGAGCATTGAAAAATGCTTGGCGAACCACTTTTGTTGCTGGTGAGGGTGGAGGGTTGTTATGCCCTAACGTCCATCTGGGGACGGATAGAGATAGAGCGCTGGAAGGGATAGAGAGTGCGTTCTAATAAAAACGGGTTCATAGTATTATAAGAATAGCAGTTCTTGTTATTGTTACCAGACTTTCTTTTTTTTGGAAAATTTAATAGCCAATGCCACATGGCTACTGCCAAACCGCCAAATTTTTAGAATCTGCATTTCATAGGTTATTGAGTCTTTACCTTTAACCCTCTCTTATCCTTTTCTTGTCATTCCTTACATGACCATTTCTGTTTTCTGTATTTCTTAGTCATGTGCGCTTTTGACCCATTAATTGTTATATAGCAGTATTTCGTTTCTTTACCTTATGTTCATCCCCGCGTGGTCCCTCCCGTTACTAGGAGAATAGATACGACTGAGAGAAAGGTATGCTTAGTTGCTATGTATAAGTAATGTAACACACGATTCTATACCAGTGAATCTAGCCTTCCCTCCAGAGGAAGTATAGTATTTGTAAACTAGCAGACATAAGTCTCTCGTGAATGCCTGGGTTGAATTAAAAAATTCTGAGGCACAAAGTCTCCCATGTCTACCCTGGACACTTGTACGGGTGCCTGTTTATCGATTTAGCTCCAAATACGACATAAACAGTGGTCAGTAATCGTTGTGAATTTTCTTGAGAAACGAGCATTATACTCCTAACGGTATCCGTGTAGCTAGCGACTTTCTTCCCCAAATAAGAAAATACGGAGAGAAGACAGTAGCCCAGGGGCGGTAGGACGCCGCATACACGGGAGGGTGGCAAAGCGCGATAGTATGGGTAATCGCTTTATCCCGATAGCGGTGATAATTTCTGGATCTCCCTACACTACGCTAATGCTTTTCTAGCGGTATCGGCGTCGAGCAGGTGCTGAAAGAGGCAGTATCGCATGCCCAAATTTGGCAGTTCACCCAAAAGCAGGGCCTGTGTATGCTGAGATACTCCCCTTTTTTTGACAATTCCCTAGGTTTATTCGTAAAGGACAGGAAAATCTATAGCAGTCACCCTAGGCTGTGGCCTGGAGAGCCCGGAAGCAAGAGGGACTTCAAGGGTCCCCCGAGCATGGCAAGTGAATGGCAGGGTAGTGAGGACCATAAAATCATAACCCAACGGTAAAAATAAGTCAAGATCCCAACCGGACCCCCCGTAGACCCATAGTTCATATGATAATAAGAGTGGGGTCCATTGCTCCGTAAGCCAATTCAAATAGGGGAAGTCCTCCATTGGTTTAGGAAAATTCCTCTATGCTTTGAAATAATGGAAGAGAACTTCCTAACTAGCTCTTTCTCCCCTATTGTATGCCGGGATACTCAGGATTAGGCAAGATATACTGTAGTGTGAGGCTATTATCTTGATGAAACTAAGTAAATCGGGGAAAGCAGGGGCGTTCCTATGGTGTATTATCTGTGCCCCGAGGGTAGCAAATACGCCGCCATATTAGACATGGCAGCACCTTACATCCCCTCTCTCGGTTTCTATTTAAGGACAATACACCTGGAAATATTTAGCATAACGTCGAGAAATTTAACTTATCACGAGATTCACTATAGCAGGGGGGCCCGCAGCAAATGACGGACAAACAAACCCGAATAAAAGACTCTACTCCAGTGAGAAACCTCCCCTCAGCATTTTAACAATATCAGATGAGATCTTGCCTATGGGATAAGACAATCAACCTTCTTTTTTTCCCGCGAGTCACATAAACCCTTCATCTCACCACAGTGGGTCTAAGTTCGATAGTCTTATCTCATACCGCGGGCTTTTGCTATAATCTAGGCCCCTGCTTTATTATTCGTCAATGATATCTAAGAGCCCAGTACTTACAGGTGCGGCTAATTTTGTGTGTGATATCCCTATTGACGACCGGGTGATGATTCATGACCTGAGAAAGAGGCCACCAAACTCTGATTGACTTTCTAATCAGATATTCCCGAGCCTATAAATGATGTAACTGCCAGTGAGCTGACTGAGCGATTTCCTGATTGATTGAAGCCAGTAAACTAATTGCAAGCATGGCGGGGTCTATTAGAAGCGTTCTGAAAATAACGTAGTGATAATTTTCCCACGCTGCCCAACGATCCCCCAGTTGAGCGGGCAAAGGTGTAGCTCGGGAGCCATGGGGAGCAACCCCTTTACGAGAGTATTTCGTACAGACGCACCACTTTAAGGGCAGAATTTCCCAAAATGAGAAACGCCGTCCGCTGCTCACCCTCCGAAGTTCAGCACTCCAGCCATCGGCCCGGGCCTGCCCTTACCCCTTTCTCCTATAGCCCTCGCCCCCGGAATCCTCGCTTTTCTCACTTCACCCAGTTTTACTACTTGTATGCCCAATTTCAACCATAATCCTTGTGCGCGACACGCGGAGCGCGGTCTTTATACTTTTCTGATACTCACAGCACCGCCACCTGAAAACTGAGCATTGCCCAATGTACGGTAAACGTTCAACATTTGTTCATTTATGCGAGGTGGTCTCAGCGAGTCAGGGCCCTTAAGCAGGTAACGGAGTTTAACGAGCGACCTGTGACTGCCGGTGCTGATACGTATCGTACACAACCCCTTCCACTTGTTTTCGTCAGCTAATGGGACAAAATGAGTGGGGTCTTTGCGTACCCTATGTCTTGAACCACACCCTAGATGAAGCCAAAATCCACCCGCTATTCCAAATGTTTCCACCCGCCAAACTGCACCACACGCTCCATCAAACATCCATTAAACCACCCCTTTCGAACCCCTCCCGGTCCCCTACCACTTGGCTTCCGCTGCTGAATTACTCAACGGTGGTTGCAGATTTTGGCTATTCGATCCACTCTGAGGAGGATAAAAGCTGAAAATGACGCCTTTGCGGGGTGTCGCCAGTGAATAAACCAGGTTAGGGCCCCTTCATTCTAGTGATATATTTCAGTTAAAAATTGAGCAGTTTTACCGACAGGTCTTGCCGGGATGCTTTGTAGAGCTCCTACAGCATTTCTTTAGAGCTTAAAACTCGGGGGTAATATTTTTGATAAGCTTACCCCAGATTTTCAGCCCGCAGATATCAAATACAACCACAGAAATAGGCGGCTGGCTCCGGCTTCCACTCTATACTAAGATAGGCTTAGCACGCTCCGGGCATCCTTGAGGCCGGCCCTCAAGTGCAGGAGGCTTTCTCTGGGATTTAGGCACTCAGAGGCAAACCACCCTGTTTGATGATATGCAGGTACTGCACTGGGAAAGTGTGGGTTGCCCTTGCTAACAATATTGTCTCCTCCCACTCTTGTTACTAGCACTACCTGCTCACACGTGACCGGAGTTATTCCTTTCTCTTGAAATCATGACTTCATCAGGGTCCCCAACGGCATATATTGAACTTGACCGGGCCTAGAGTATGAAGCTCTGGCCCTGGCTAAGACATTTGCAAAAAAACCCTCACGGGTTTACGCTCATGAATGACAATTAAGGTCCCCTTCACCCATCTTTAGCAAAAATTTGATCCCAGTTTCGAGGAATTCAGAAGACTGTGGATCGCTTGTCTGGAGCTCCAACCTAAGAACCTAAAAAAAGATCTAGAAGACTACCCGTACCCTACCGTATCTACATAAACCAAACCCTACTTTAGCCCAAAATGTGTCGGCACAAAACCTCCGGCATTAAGGCCATTCAGTCCCAGAGTTAAAAAAGCGCATCTTCCTGCGCGAACAGGTGTTACACACACAGAAGTCTCGCCACTCGAAAAATTAGCACACAATAGCGGTAAACATCTTTCAACCCGGAGCCGGGCGCCTCCAATTACCGTCAAATACCAGACTAAAGATACTGGTACTTTTAAAACTACAAAAAGAGGTGCTGAGCTACGATGCGGAAATGTAAGAATGGGGGTAGCCCCCTTGAAATCCTTGACTACTTCTCTCTCATTGGCCTTCATGAAAGGTATTATCTACCGGTAAGCTAAATGAATCTTAATCGAGCGGATGCCATAAATCCCGGTCTAACTATTTGTTTTCGCAATGAGTTCGGTCTCGTACGTAAGGTAGCTCTATTTCACGTCCTAAAGCTTGCAGGAATTACCATAGCTTATCAAACAAAGTACTTGTAGGGTAGAAGTACTCGAGCACACTCCAAATTAAAAAACCCCGGGGGGCGCGTGGAACGGATATGATACTTGGGAATTCGAAAATGAGACACCGTCGGGGCGTGGTTATCCTAGCGTATCCCAGGTAGTGGGGTAGCAGCCTCTCGTAGCGTGCGTTATCTGTGTAGTAACACCTTTACGTATTTAAGAGCTACCACGGCCGACGGGCCGGTACCAAACGATCCTGGTGACAGATGTGAGACTATCTGGTGGACGCGAAACATCACGGGACAGTTGTGAGTAGGTGCCGTGCCACAATTAATGAAGCGCTGAGCTGGTAGATTTTCGAATGGAACCAAAATTATCCGCATTAAAAGTCAAACCACAAAGCACTCAAACCCCACAGTTGGAGCTCTGGCATTTGCAATTGCAAAGGCGGTTGACAGGCTAAACCATTAAATCCGCTTAGGTTGGAAGTCTCCAACAAGAAGCCTTCCTCTTTGAACGCGGTTTCTAAGTAATATTAGCGCAGTATACGGTACCGGAGTGTTATTAGAGACTTACTTACAGCATCCTAAGTCGCAAAATAGGACCAAAGACTCGATTACACGAGTGATATAGCATGACCTCACAATCTGAGACTCTCTCCTCCTACTCTACTGGAATGAGAACTGTGCGATATCATCCAATCAACGATTAGTTAACTTCGCCATGGTATATATACTACAAAATAGGGCCCTGAAAGCTAGGGCTCTTTGCACCGACTGAGCAAGAGGGGTAGCATCGGCGTGCCCCGGTATCACGGGAAAGGGAAACTACCATATCTGACAAGATAGTGTGTTCCATTGTGGCGTCAGAAACCTTGCAGCAATCGCGACGGCCCCGCCCCGACTGTGGGGGTGGGTAATAAAAAGAACCCGACCAAGAAGAAGCATTGGTACAGTACCGGTATTCCAGGCGAAATCCTGCGAAGAGAGATGTGATCACGTGTTAGAAAATCCGTGCACCTTGGGTTTGAATTCAGATCAGTATTTGGTAAAGCTCTTTGAAGGGCCTCTCGCTTTCAGCTTCGATTCGTTTCTCAGATATGAGCACTCCCAAGAACCATGATACCCGAATTGGAGACCGGTATCATCCGGATGAGTTAATCAGCAGGACCCTGAGAAGTAACGTTACACTGCTTCATAATCTTTTGTGCATTTCCTCCTACTGTGGGAATGGGAGATTACGGTACGGTATTATACTCGAGTACTGGTATTGTGTTTCATTCTCCCTTCGTTTTGGAAAAGCATTTTCTGGCGGCAGCCGCCGATGCTCCACTACAACGCTGTTCGAGTGCGGTTGATTTCTTTTTTCAGCACCGCAATCTACCGTATCATACGCAGCGAGGAAAAAGTTTGCATGAGGAAAAGTTTTTACCCTTTCCGTTTTACCTACCATAACTCGTTTAAGGCCTAGACTGTTGATCTGGTTTTGTTCCGATCCCCTGTTTTTGATTTTGCCTGTTTAAAATTGATTCGGTGGTTCCGGGTTCGGGACGTTATCTCTACCCTTACTACTCGTAAGCCCGTTGACATACAACAACGCGTAACAATGATGCTCGAACGTTCGTGTACCCCTTGCGCAGGCTGACAGCTACGAGACAGCTACGGCGGTAGGGGGGAGATATTTTCGTAAAAGACAGGGATTATTTTGCGAGTTACTCAAGTAACCTAAATCAACTATTCACTAACTTCTAGAGGGTACTTGTGCTAGCATGCCGTCCCCAATAAAGTTAGCGGGGAGCCTAGCGCATTTTAGGGGGAAGCTACATGTATTCGGGCATGCATGTGGGTGATCGGACAAACAGGGCGAGAAAATGTATGTATCAGCATACATTTTCTAACCCTGCCTGTCCGATCACCCACGTCCATGCCCGAGTACTCGAGTACAGATGCAATACCACCATGCTGTGAATGGGCTGCTCGTGCAACTGAGCATGGTGGCAATCTATGGTCTGACTATCCAACCCTATTACCTCCCGGGCAAGTCTGCAAGGATAATATATTCGGATTAGGGACCCAAGCTTCGACTTATGCGATACCCGAGTAAGGCAGAGAGCGTCCGTCAGCAAGATAACCTGCCCTCACGAGGGATGCCTTGGCTGTGGAACAGGGGATAGGCTACCGTTGATGAGCAAGGTCGCCGACTTATACTTGCAAAGTCGTGGCGTATGTAACATGGACTGCTATTATATTGCATACCCCACTAAAATTCTGAGGCTCTGGTCAATTTTTGGCTGCATGCAATGATAGTCCGTTTTGCAAACATCACGACATTACAGACACATAAATCCCAGAGATCAAAGGCAGATACAGCACCCGCACATCACTGGTCTTCCTGGGACCGGAATAACCGAGCATGTACAGTATGGGGGAGGGGAGGAAGCGTCCAAGAATATAGGCTTCATTAGAAGATCCGATCCGCTGCATCGTCTCTCTCTCCACTAGGGCCGAGCAAACCCCCGCTGGGACCTGAAGCAGCAAGGTCGAGCGAGTGGGGAATCCGAGTGCTAGACCTTCTCGAGAACTGGAGAAGGGGCTATCCGTTTGAGTCAACCCCAAGACTAAGAATTTCTCTTCTTATCTGCACAAGCTCGCCAAGACACCAGTAACAAAGATAAGACGGATGAGGTCTAGCGAAGGGCTTAGAGGCTGGAATGGGGGATAAGGGTTGGTGGCTAACCAACAAAAATTAGAAATCGAAATCCTGGCTTGAGTCTAAGAAACATCAATACCGCATCCCCGGTTGTAATTTACTGTACGAATTACTGCAGGGAGCCAGAAATTCATCCTAAAGAAAGGCAACAGTTCACATCCTTCTCCTTCCAAAGTAGCCTTCAATCAACTCGCGTGTTCAACATGAGTGATCTTAGCAAGCCAAGCCTGTTCAAAGAGGGATTCCGATCTCCTTTCAGACAAAAGCCAAGGGGCCGTGATGCATGACGATGCAAATACGAGGAAGTCGAACTGATAAGTACCTGCTGTTGTAGTACGGTAGTAATATTTCCTCCGAAATAGTCTAGTCTCTGAATGGTTAGATGCATGGCCGATCTTGGCCGTACGGCGGCCTCCAAAGATCGAGGCCGCACACCCTCTTTTTCAATTTTTAGAAAACCCTATCGGCCAATCTGTGTAACCCATCCCATATCTTCTCTCCCGAGTTTGAAATTTCCTTCTTAAACCTCCTTACGTCCCCCCCTCCTTGAAGGGCTCGTGGCCGGATCCGAATATCATTCCTCCAGTGTACGGAAAGCTCGAATTCGGCAAACGTTCTTTGAGGTGGAAATTCGGGTCAAATTTTCTCTCACCCATACGGATATTGAAATAAGGGAAGCTTCAAGATGTCGCACTCATGGGTTGGAGCTCCGGCGGTATTCAATGGGACAAATCTTGAGACCGGGGGTGATTCCAGTAAGTCGTGTTTATATCCGGAGTCGCCATTTCCAACTTTTGGGTAGTTCTAGTTCACTAAGACATTTGGGTTTACTCTAGAAACGGAGAATCTAAACCAATGGTTCACGGAAGGCGATCAAGCGTATATTATTGTAGCCTCGGCTATGGTACTCGTCATGGTACCCGGACTCGGCTTCCTCTACAGTGGTCTCGCACGCCGCAAGTCTGCGCTCTCCCTCATCTGGGCCTGTATAGGTTCATCAGCGGTCGTTACCTTCCAATGGTACTTTTGGGGATACTCGTTAGCCTTCTCCAAGTCTGCGACAAGTGGATTTATCGGAGATCTCCACCACTTTGCTCTGCGGAACACACTCGCCCTCCCATCACCCGGCAGTCCTCTCGTTCCGGAACTCTTGTATAGTTTTTACCAGATGCAGTTCGCTGCAGTTACTGTTGCTATTGTCATGGGTGCTATTGCTGAGCGAGGGAGAGTTCTACCTGCTATGGTCTTTTCTTTCTTCTGGATGACTCTTGTTTACTGCCCGATTGCCTGCTGGGTATGGAACCCTACCGGGTGGGCCTTCAAGTACGGTGTTTTGGACTATGCTGGTATGTATCCGCGAACTAATTGGCGCGTTGCAATTGCCGGCAATGCACAGGTTCGATTGAGCTGATCTTGTTAATAGGTGGTGGACCCGTCGAGATCGCATCCGGAGTGGGCGCCCTGGCATACTCTTTCGTCCTCGGTAAACGCCAAGAGAAGATGCTTCTCAACTTCAGGCCCCACAATGTATCCTTGATCACCCTCGGCACTATCCTCCTCTGGTTCGGCTGGCTCGGATTCAATGGTGGATCGGCACTAGGTGCCAACCTTCGTGCAGTCATGGCTTGCTGGAACAGCAATCTCACAGGCATTTTCTCCGGCATAACCTGGGTCCTCCTCGACTTCAGATTGGCGAAGAAATGGTCAATGGTCGGTCTCTGCTCAGGTATCATCTCTGGCCTCGTCGCAGCAACACCAGCATCCGGGTTCATCATGCCCCACGGCAGCATCCTCCTAGGAGTGGTCACGGGTGCTGTCTGCAATTACAGCACCAAGATAAAGTACCTCATTCACATTGACGACGCAATGGACGTATTCGCCGAGCACGGCATCGCCGGCATGATCGGCCTCCTCTTCAATGGCTTGTTCGGCGCCGACTACATCATCGGCCTCGATGGCGTGAACAACGGTATTAATGGTGGCTTCGTCAACCACCACTACAAGCAGCTCTACATCCAGGTCGCCTACATTGTCGCTGTCACCGCATATACTTTCGTCGTCACCACCATCATCTGCTTCGCCATCGACAAGACCCCCGGACTCCACCTTCGTGCCAGCGAACAGGCCGAGCTCTTGGGCATGGATGATGACCAGCTTGGCGAGTTCGCGTACGATTACGTTGAGGTTCGGAGGGATTATCTAGCTTGGACACCGGCTAAGGAGCACCATGACGAGCATACTCCTGTTACTGGTATGAATAACCACTACCCCCCCCACTTTCTCTTATCTCTGACGTTAGGCTGACATTGGATTCATTAATTACAGCTGGAGATCGTCATGGCATCGCCGCGCACAGCCAAATGATTGAGGGACACCAACCGCAGGTTTCGCCGCCTTCGACCGCGAAGGCCGAGTTGGAAGGGGAGAAGTCTAAAAAACAATAGTTGATATCCTTTATTGTTATTATTTTTCCCTTCCCATTTTCTTCTACCGCTTTCTTCTTCACTCATAAATCATTATTTTTCACCTTAATATCTACCTCTCGCTTCTAAGCCCCTATGAAGAAGGAAGGAAGAAGAAATGTCGCCTTTTGGTTGATCCTCTCTTTTTGTCACTTTCCCTCTCTATAATTGCGTCGATACTGTATTTTCACTCTTCCATTTTATCTGTTGATCGATATCTCCACGTACCTTGGCTAGCGAGTCTTTTTTTTTTTTTTTGCTTTTTCTGATTTTTTTTTTTTGCAAAACAATCAGGGGTCAGTGGGGGTCTTTTCCTTTCTTTTTTTTTTTGTGTCTGGGTATTGTTTAAAATAGGTTTTTTTTTCCCACAAAAACTTCTACTCGTATGATATGGTGTGGGGGTAGGATGGATTGATTATTCCACTGGTATTATTGTTGTTTACACTATCTTATCAATTTCGAAAGGTCAGGTCGTCAGAGCTGGAATTCCTCAAAGATTTCTCACTTTTTTTTTTTGTCCCTCACGAACACAATTTCTCATAACCTACTTTTTCCTTCTTTTGGTTATGAACCTTACATACCATACCGCAGTTAGAGAGCTAGCTAATCCGAACCACTTACCATCGCGTATGATACAAGGAGAGAAGAGGAGAGAAATTTGAAGGACCAGGGGAGAGAAGCACGGCAAAAAGATTCCTCTTTCAGCCCCCGGCCGGGACAAAGGAAAGGAAAAAAATACGACAGTCTTCGCCAGGGGAGGCAACTCCGACGTCCCACCGGAGCGGGATTTTTAATTATTCCAATTTTTTCTTGGGTAGAACATTGGATAAATCTAGTAGACTATCATACTCGAGTACAGACTGCGCGGTGCTCACTCAACCCCCCTTCCTTCCATCCACGCCGTGCTCAAAGTACCGGTATGCTACAAGTAGTACCAAGCAGAACGCAAATAAAGCTTTAATCCATCCATCCCTCCTTCCTTTCCTCCTTCCTTCCTTCCTTTCCATCTTGGCGAAAAATTCCACTCCAAATCCCACGCGCCAAGTCGTCAATCGCGATAAGAAACCACGCTACTGAACCAGTGCTCGAATAAATTCCCCCTCGTGTTTGTTATTGACGATGAATGGTTCGCTCATGACTTTTTCTTTTTTTTTTATTCTTTTCTTTTCTTTTTCCTCCCCCATCCCACACCCCCTCACCTCCACCTCCCCGGGTGAAAAGCTTGTGAATGGTGAATGTGAAATAAGAGACACTAACCACGGTACGACACAAGAAAAGATAAGGCTTCTTGGCCACTCAAATACCCATGGGAGCTAAAGTTGAATAGGAAAAGACTGATCTATAACACGGGTGTTATCATACGGGGGTAGATTCAAGCGAGCCGGGGCGTTCCGTGATTGCAATGGAGTGAGTAGTGGGCATTATTAACAAGCCTCTCTTTTTCTTGCTTTCTTTCTTTTTCCCCGGAGAAATCAGCATTATTACAAATGGGAAAAAGTAACAGGTAATTTGAGCGCTGTCAATTCTGTACCCGCACCCAAAAAAGTCGTTCTCCTTATATCCAAATCCAAAGGGGGAAATTCTGGACGTCCAGCAGTTGCGTCATTTTCACCGGTGGGCTCCGCTCTCTTCTGTTTGGTCCTTCCTGCCAGCTCGCAAACTAGTATTTTGTGTCGCATCTGAAAGGTGCAACAACCTGCGGGTATTTGTATTTATTTAACTTATGCCCTTTTCTTTCTTTCTTTTCGGAATGTCCGAGCGTGATGTCGTGTTTTAGTGAAAATGCGAAAGATAAAAGCTTACTGCATACCCGTTCATTAAAAACTTCTTTGCGATTCGCTGCCCCCGTCTGCATAGGATGGGTTTAGCTTGGCGGGTTAAGGAAATTGCGTATACCGGTTAATGAGATCCAGCCCGTCCTGAGGGCTGATCTTTAAGCGTTAATCCGCTTCGAGACATTTTTGTCTCTAAGCTCGGGGATTAGAGGCCTAGCGGAGATAGTGAATCGCGGGGATTTTTACGGTGACCATGGTTTGTTTGTCGATGAGGTTTTCTTTGCAATCTCTGTTAAATACCTAACAAAGGCTGCTCGCCACTGACTCTTTATGGCCTAAGCGATGCCTGTTTTGGACTTTTCCTGAGGGTGCTGGGTGGTTTTTACTTCTGCTCCTGCGGTTACTTGATTTTGGTGTGCCGTACTGGTAGCAAGACTACCTCCCCTTCTGCAAAGGTGATGCGGTACGTGTTGGGAGGATATTTCCTATCATTTTCTAAGACTAAGAAGAGTTACCCCTCTAGCTCGCTCAGAATTCCTCAGTGGCCATCGGGCGTAGGTGTGGTCATAGACTGGCTAATATTGGTTATGCTCAAGTCTTCGGGGGCGGCTGCGGAATATTCGTCAGTTACTAATACTGGCACAGTATGCTGTATTGACAGAAGGTCGCTTATTAGCCACCGCCCTAAAACACCAATAAGAGCCGCAGGAAATTTTCAATATTCATTTCGACAATACCATCCTTGCGATTGGTTCTCTTGTGATTGATTCATGAAATAGGCAGGGCGGGTCTGCGGTAAACGGCCTCCCATGCCACCCGGACGCCCCCCACCCGGACAGATGCTGATTGGTAGGTTTTGTATGAGGAAACGAGCGGCGGTCAGCATAGTGGCCATAGACTGGGGGTGCCCTCAACGAGGCGACGCCCTCAGCGAGGCTTGGCAAATATTAGTAGGTGGTTTTGGTTGGACGCGCCCTTCTTTACTACGTTGCCTTGCTGAGGGCGTCGCCTCGTTGAGGGCACCCCCAGTCTAGTCCATCCGAGAAAACCATTTGAAAGTTTCTTATTTGCATTTAGCTGTCCTAGTGAGGGGGGTGTTCGGTGGGCTGGGAGGCCGTCTATTGTGGGTAACCCAACTTACAGCGTTATCTCGTTAGATAAGGTAGTGTCTTGGCAAGCTCTGACCACCTTGGACAAAGCACCTCGGGTAGACTAAATCATATGGTAGGCTAACAAGAGCCCAGACTACCCAACAGGAGAGGTTAGCACGATCCTCCCATCGCCTTTTCGTATCGAGAACTGGATTTTGCAGGTGACCTAGCGTGTGGGGGGACGATAAGACTTACGATAAACAGTTTTGTTCTCTGAATTGTGAAGTTTCTGCGAAGGGGTGGGGAAGGGCACTAACAACACGTGAGGCGTTGAAGGTATTTTTTTTTCCCTTGCAAGAATCGATGGATTGGAGCAATTGGCGAACCTTAGCCCTCCGGTGTTCGCCTGGCCGACAACTCGTTGCCAATTACCATCTAGACAAAAAAATCGTGCCCAATAGAAAATCGGGACGGGCATTCCTAGTTCTTTGTAGTGATTAAATGTGGGTCGAGTTGCATAGCTGGTAGGCCCATAGGTGCGGTATCACGCCGTAATAACAATAATGATAGAGCCCCCACATCTCGCTAGAGAAAACCGGTCGTTTAGAGTGAGTAATAGTTGGCTAATCCTCGATCGATCGAAATACCAAACATGTGAAGATCTGCTGGGTGGTAGGGTATGTACTCGTCGGGGTCATTGAAAACCGGAAACTACCCGCGCTGAATCAGGGCCAAAGTGATCTGGCGATCACAAGGTCTGGAAAGAGAGACAGTGCTATGGGACATCTTAAAACAATACTAGTTGCGGTATGTGATGGGCAAAGTACTCGCACAGGAATGGAAAAATTGGAAAAAAAGATCAGCAAGATTGTCGGGGGAGTCAAGTTGAGAGGAAAGCACTTTGGAAAAAAATGGGGCATAGCAGACATCAGAAAGCTGGATGGTGGTTTGGGGAAGAAAATACCGGTACTCCACCCTATTGTAGTCTAAGCTTGACCATTTGCTGCACAACTAGCTACTTGTAAGGTGAGTTCAGAATAGGCATATGCAACCAATCTGTGCAACAGCCCGGGTTTTAAGACGTTTTTCCACCCGGCCTCTTTTCATCTACTGCCACAACGATCATCCTCTTGTTCTCTGTTTTGATGTGCGATTTTTTGATCCCTGTGCGAGTGCTGGTAGTGGTTTATCGGGAGCTAATCCCTGACTTCTTGTTGCTAAGTTGCCCGAGCAGGGATCCCCCCCTTTCCGGATTTCGATGACCCCGGCGAGTACTCGAGTATGTCAAACCAGGTTCTTCAATCCAGTTAATAGAGCACTGTGCGAAGTTCAGTACTGATACAGTGCCGGTATTGAATGTCATGGTGCTTGCCTCCCTGAGGGGTAGCCTCATATACCCCAATGCCCAGCCCGGGGTTTTGCTGTCGTCACTTGTTCTCACTCGCTCATGGTTGTTGGTCGCTCAAGTCTCCTTCTGATCAATCGCTCTTATCGATTCTCATGAGCCCTCGGATCCCGTCTATTATGGGATAGCGGGCATGTGAACTGTGTGGTGGGCTGTTTGTATAATAGGAATCTTGATGTCCAGCACCTAGTATGCGTCCAAGCCGGTAAATATGGGGCTCAAGGGCCTTAGGGACTTCCGAGTTACGCTGGGTAAATTTAGCTTACTGCCAAGTCCTAAGACACCGCCACCCGCTTTCCCGCTAGAGTGACAACCTCCGTGGCGCTGCCGTGCTAGTGTACTCGAGTACCAAGGCTTTCAATTCTCTACTGGTGGGAAAAAGAAAAAAGGAGAAGCAAGCCTGCTTGCACACCTCCCCTCGATGCCTCGCGTGGTATTAGACGGGTCATTTCGTGCGGGGGGGGGCGGCTCTTCGTCGGGTTGCTGAATTGAGTGATTGCCTGTGACGATATGAGCTGAGGAGAAAACGGCGTGGCTGATGGTGCCCCTCACTCGCGAGTAAGCGTGGGGACTGGTTTAGTCTGCTGAGTTACCGGCATGGTTTGGATGAGGGTTGATGACCATATGCCATCACTCGAAAGTCCTTTGGATTTGGTGTTGTCGGGCGGTAGGTTTGGATATTAAGGTGCGCGTCGAGCATATTTCTCATTCCGGAGGTGTCTAGGCTCATGGAGCTCTGTAAATTTCCTAGATCTAGTTGCCGGGGATGTCTGTGATAGCTAGGGGAAAGTCTATTATCACTGGTGACAGTGCAAGGTGTTATGAATTGTGTTATGTGAAACAAACGAGATCGGAGTTTTATTGGTCGTTTTCTTGGTTAATAAGGAGAAGAAGTTCATTAGGGAAGAGGAAAAGGAGAAGACGGGAAGGGAAGCGGGGCACTATATAAAGAAGCAAACATAAGGAAATCATCGGAGTGAGGGAATGCATACGCGGCGTGTACGTACGCATTCCTTCAACAAGGGAAGGCAACATAGCGCAGTATAAGTATCCAGTAAATACGGAAATCGATGAAACGATCAATGAGAGCAACATCAGATCCATATCGCAACACACAAACCTCAAGCTTGAAAAGTGGTAATAGCAGATGATCCACTGAGTGGGGTTTAATGGTGTTCGAGAGAAAGAGGCTACCCGGGAGCTGCCCGGATAACGAGAATCTACATGGTGCCGCTTAGGTGAACTGCCCCTATCTCTAACGTTATAAAAATAGGGGATATAATTGAGAGACTCGAGGGAGCGTAATATATCCTAGTAGTTTCCATCACGTGATTCATTTTGTGTATCTATTCGTAATTTTCTGACGTTTGTGAACACGACTGCTATTGCATATCACCAAAATCATGAGACTCTGACCGATTTTTTGCCCATATGCAATAGCAGTTGTGTTCACAAACGTCAGAAAATTACGAGTACACACATTGTATCACGGTAGGCGATTGTTGGGCCGGGGGTACCTGCAGGGCTCTTTGAAGAAGTAGATTTCCGTCCGATTCGTGTATGCACATACCCACGGAACTGAAGGGTGGAAATGATGTCGTGTCAGTATCCGGGCCAGTGGGTAATCCGGCGTTCATTCAAGTGGTCTGCAGGACGGGAACCGACCGTAATCGAAGATACTGTATCGATGCCTCGGGTATTTTAGAATGATAGCGATCGAGTGTGTGTGGATGCGGGGACTAAGGGGGCTAGAATAGTGGTATCAGCCTTGGACCTTAAAGGAAGGTGTGTGAGGCCGATGGATAAGGAGCCCTGTGCAACAACGGTAGATATGGGATGAAGATGGAGAGCTGCTTTGCTCGTGGTACCCCGGTTATACGAATACCTCACGGCCGTCAAGTGATGTGCACTGGCTGGCTAACCTAACTCGAAGTACCTGTGAAAGGATTGGCGGCTATTGTGATTTGGTGGAGAAAAATTCTAGTACCAACATAATAAGAATCAGTGACCTCCTTTATGGATGAATTTCCAGAATTTCTGGATTGCAGTCATTGGTAATACGGTAATATGGTAAATTTGGCTAGTGGGTTTAAAAATACCGGGCGTAATACGTATCTGAGTGAACCTCAACAGAAGTCTTGCAGTGTATAGTATGGGCTAACCGGCTGGGGTTTAGAAAATTCGTTCTAAAAATCCACGGGAAGTCACCTAATATAGATCCCAATCGTCCGCTTAGATTCTTGTGGGAAATCACTTGTCTGATGTCTATATTCCAGGAAATAGACATCTACGGCAGGGGTAGAGCATTCCTTCCAGCCCTCCAAAAAGTTCTCAAGCCTAATTGGGGGTTTTCGAGGAGACCTACCTCACGGTCCGGAGCGGTAACTTGAAACACCTAAACCCGGGAATCATAGCACGTGGAGGGGCAAGTACTTTAACAATTGAAATTTGTCCGAAAAGGAATATGTAGGTAGCGGAGGTGTATTTTCCCGGTGGGGAGCCCTAATCTGGCGAGTTGTGAAAAGCCTTTGCACTAGGCATATATATCCGCACGTTGCTCAGAGCCTCTACCTAGCCTTACTAAAGACAATAAAGCCTCAATGCTGGCGGAACAGGATTTTGAACCAATATATCACAAAATGTCACTCGGGCCAGGGCTAGGGTTCGAGTCGGAAATATGGCTTCAATGTGACGGATGTCCGGCGGTGAATAGTAGCACTCATATCATTTGCACTGTATATAGATACCTCACACCAGTATAGGTGCTATGACCCGGCACCCAAGTAGTGATGGAAAAAGGGAATTCTGATCCTGCTTCCACAAACATACTATTGTCACTTCCCGCGAAGTCTTTACTTTCTCTGCAATCCCTCACCTCCCGCACTTTATTTTCGACAGTTCGAACGGTAAGTTTATATAGCGTGCAACACAATACAATACGATAGTGCGGGTGCTGCTTGGATGTAAAGAAACCGCATGGGGTCCAGGCGCTGCTGGGAACTGCTGGTTTGCGCGAGCTTCTTTCTTATCTTCATTTTGCTGATTTTGTTTCTCGCATGAATATTTAGTACTGTATTGGGCTCTAATGGCTATGGATGCGGTCACTTCAGCTTAGCATCAACTTAGATGGCATAATATGATTATCTAGAGTTAGATTTTAAGGTTGGAAATACTATTCTCTGGCGCCGTGCCTTACAACAGTATCTTATAGCAAAGCAGGGTGTTATCCGAACACTACTAGGATTCAAGTAGTTAGAAGGTGAGTAATTAAATATCGTCCCTGTTTTGAGTCTTAAGTCGACTCACAGGAGAGATATTAATCTACGACACGAGCTTCTCCCCCGCCCTCTCCTACAACATTTTCCTCCCCCTCCTTACGGCATGCCCCACTTAGGGATTAGGAAACTGAAATATCCAGCTCGGAGCATGCTACGTCGCCGAAAATATGGGGCTCCGCTTTGCACCTGAGTGGCGGAAAAGGGCTATAACCTAGCCTGGTGTGATATTTCCAAGTGATTAAGCACTCAGTCAATTGCCATGGTTTACTATTGACCCGAATACACTAATCGGAATAATCCTTCAACCAAGGAGGGGGATCAGAAAGGTCTCGAGCAAATGCGAAACACTGGCTGGACTCAACTTTTTGAGCATCTCCCAGCGATCCCAAGCGCCGCTCTTGTAGAAATCGCATGCATCACGAATTAAGGGATCATTCACGGAGGCCCATCACTGGAGAATAGAAAGCAATAGTCTCCTGAACCCCCCGGGGTGATTTACGCTGCGGAGGTAAGATACCAGGAGTCCCGCATGGGGAAGTTACCACCGTGCATTACGGCGGACGTGTACCCGAGCTGATTTCTCACCTTATTCCGATGAGTGCAGTCTCCCTCGCTCACAATAGCAGGACAGAATTTCCGGATATTGGAAGCTCTTCCTCCATTTTGGGATTGTGGCATCTATGGCTCGATAGTATGATGTGGTGTGGTATGGTGGCCTTGCCGGATGGCCTATGGTGGTGGGGGGTTGATTTCCAAACAAAATCAAACCATCGGACCTGTACCTTTCCCCCATCCTCTGGTATAAGTAAACACCCTACAATAACGCATTCCGGCAGAGAATATATAAGAAGCACGGACGCCTAACGCTAACCGGGCCCTAGCCCCACGGTCAATCAACTATGATATCATACTAGGTGCAACAAAACCTCACACGGCGGTTACATACTGCGGATGGTACTATCGTATATAAAACAATCCTACTAGCAGAAGAAAGCCCGAGCCAAACCCCTAGGTAGATAGTGCGAGCCTATCGGGCGCGAGCCATGAGCCTTTGCTATGGTATCACTCCCAGCGGTGCTGCCTCCTAAAAAATACATTTATCACTAGACAAGGGAAACCCTATGTTGGATATTCCGCAATGGTGGGCTTCCATTTTGGGGGAGAGGGTAATAGAGATTTATTGTGTGTTGGCGGCCAAGGAATTAGGGGATCAGAGGGTTTTGGGAGAAGTGATTGGAGCGAAGTAGGAATATGAACGGACAATGGCGGGGGGCTAGCTAGTGCCGTTCCGACGTGTCCTGTTTTTCGGATATCGTCATTGTCACATTTTTGGGGACATAACTTAAAAGGTATGTCGTGGAATTTGCGAATGGCGCTATATTATGCATGAAGACAACATGAAAGCCAGGAAGGCCCCCGAAGGCTCTCTAATTTGCGAGAATAGTGGGCGGGAGCCCAAAATTCTGCGTTGAAAACCCTATTGTGTAGAAAAAGCTTGTGACCCGTAGCGTTAAGGCACTTTTGAAAGGATGATTTCGATACCAAAAACACCCTATGAGCAAAGAGGGTACGATACATACCCTTGAGTAGATGGTATATATATATTCTAAATTCAATATCTAAGATCAGAAGGATCCAAGCCTATAACACCCCTCCCTCCATCTATAACACAAACGCGAGATATATACAGCGATTACGAAAGAGACCGTACTCCGTCCTAAGTCAACGACTTCCGAACGCTATGAGTGACATAAAGACGGATGAACAACCCAATAACACAAAACCCCGCAACCTCGCCGTACGCCAAATAGGCAATCCGTAGCCACAGCGTCTTGGCCCAGTATTGATGTGCGTACGTATTCGTACTCATGATAATTGTCGAGTTCGGATTCTGCTTAACCATACCGGACATGCACCAGCAGTTCCGGAAAACTCCCGTTATTTGAAGAAGGGAGCCCCCGATTAGCACGAGGACGGCGTTGAGCCAACTCATGATAAAATAGACTGCAGTTACGACTTGATACGCCCGGACATATTCGGACTCTTCCAGGGTGTCTTTGGCAACACGGATTACCGCGTTGAGGAGTGCTATTGATGCGTAGATGATGTGGTTTATTGAACGGCATCCGAGACTCACTTTCGGGGTGGTGTAAGAAACTGGTCAAGGGGTAGATACGTCAGATTTTTGATGGTAAAATTGCGGAGAGTGGGAGGAACGCACGGACAGCTGCGCATGCGCAGGAGAAGAGGATGAAGAGCCAGGAGAGTATCTGTGTGATAAGGTACATGGTCTTACAGAAGTTGGGCTGAGTTAGTGGGGCAGGTGGAATTGTGTAGGAAGGTGTGGCGAACCTTTGGATGATGCCTTGAATACCAATCCGGCCAGAATATATGATAGCTCCAGATTCCCTCGGTTGGCCGCGAGATATCGACCCCATTCTTGTGAAGCCATCGAACCCAGTTGCGGGTATTTCGATATCTTCCGTGTAATGGCACTCCTCTGCACTCCAGATTTCCTGAAAAGAGATCTCTCGGGTTGAGAAGCATCGGGGGGTGCGGCACCGGGTATGGCGCTAGGGACTTTGTCGCGATATCATAGGATTGATTTAGTGTTTGTGCTGCTTGGTTATCCCAGCCAATCTTTGATAATTGGGTGGTGGTATGGTTCTCAATCACCCCGCGTAAGATTATTTCCATGCCACTGCGGACTGCATCGAGGTTCGAGTGAGAAGCAAAGCAATTAGCGAAGACTGAAAGTAGTAAGATCCAATTGTACCATACGCCATAACTATTAGGGTCAGAATATGTAGCATCTCTCGGAAGGATTAGGAAAGGTGGGACTTACGCGAGGCTATGTCTACAATGTATGTTGGGTTAGTATATATGCCCACACAATGAGCATTCTACCTGAAGGAAACTCACGAAGTATTATTGTCACCAAGCTTCTGATAGGCATCATAGAAAACTGCGGCTGCAACGCCAATATATAGTGCGATAGGTAAGACAACAGAGGTATTAAATTTCTTTCTAGCGCTCCAAATAACCCTCCCCGCAGTCCGGGTGTACTCTCTCGCTCGACTGGATCCAGCCATCAATTCAATCGCATTCCTCGTCGGAATATGCCAAAAGTCTGCCTGCTCTGCTAGCATCACAATAAGAATAAGGTCCTGCTCTCTCTTCCCGTTGAGCGGTTTATGCATGGATAAACAGAGCGTCCAGTCAGCAATCATCTGCGCTAATGCCCCGTTAAACGCGCTGGCTGGATCTCCCAATATCTGAATATATTCCACCGTAGGAACTAACCAATTAGTAAAGTACTTCCCCCATATTTTCTGCCGTTTTGTCCGTCGGAAGTATTGTTCGCTGCTTTTGAGATGTTCGGAAATGGGTAGTAGGAACAGAAGCGCCGAGGCAGGAATGAACCATGCCGTAAACGGTGACAACCACTGACTGGTGTCGCTTGCTTCGAAGTTACCGCTCGATTCGCAGACCCTATGGCACCAGGCGTAGGTAGTCACAATCTCCGGCGCCCATTTCTTATTAGGATCGGTCTCGGAAGCGTTATAAGAGGAATGACAAGCGTCCCACAAAAGTGGTTCAAGCTCCGCCGAGACAGGAACTTGGGTACAGCATTTTTGAAAATCAACGGTTGCTAGTATAGGCTTAGCTATAAAGAAACACAAGGTCAATAAAAGCGGTATGGTCGGCCACGGTGTCGATGGGCCCCGCATATTAACTATGATATACAAGGAATGCTATACCGAATCTTAGAAGCTGCGATAGAAGTGTAAAGTAGTCGAAATGGGAAAAACCGATCATCTGGGGAATCAAACCTATTTAAATCTTCTCATCGAGTGTCTCGGTGCAAGCTCTTCTCTAGTGTTAATTTATGTTCGCCGTGGCCAGCCTCGGGAAAATGTAAGGGTTAAAGCTCCCGTTACTGGGGTTGATCTTGAGGCCAACTGTCACGTCCCAAACACCTGTGAAACCCAGCACCTCTCGACGGTGCGCCCGGGAATGCCGTAACTTTGAATTTTGAATAATCAGGGTAACGAGAACTAATCCAGGAATTTTCAAGTGAGGGAAATAGTGCAGCCATTCAATAGTATGAGAATTGGAGGTTAAATTGCAAGCAGAATCTGTAGGCTTTACTTTGTTCCTGGGGAGGCTTGGGTTCTAGTTTTTGTATTCTCGCTTCTGAAGGGGCATGTAGGAGGGGGGGGGTAAGACAAAATCAGCACCTTATTCCATCCGGTACGTTGTCCGAGCACCCCTGCACTGTTGCACGAGGACGGTAGTGCAGCCTCTAATTGTTCGTGGCTCAAATGATCGACAATCCGCTTCCCCCGACAATCACATCCTCGAATATCATCCGGATCACATTCTATGGTACTGGAAATGCTACTTCCTTTTTCTCGGGAAAAGAAATGCCGACTGGGTTGAACTATTCGCCCTCCTCGTTTTTCAGCTATCGGAGTGAAATCTAGTGTCTGCTGTCGTTCCGGGGCCTCCCAACCGATAGGAAAGTGCCACGCTTCTTGATTTTCTAACTTTTGAAAGTGGAAGTGTGGGCTAAAGAAATATCGTTCAACACTAAGATCGGCATCTACCCAAAACCAAAGAATAAGGAGAAGAGCTTCGAAGGTTAACATCTTCGCTGTATTCCGGCGATGGCACTAACTTAACATGTTACCGGGCAAATACAGTACTCGCGGCTAGGTTGAAGTAATAGGCACTTGTACCGTACTATTATTTTCACTTTAATAACTCAGATAATGTATGGTACCCTATCTTAACTAAATGCTCATGCACGGTAACGGTGCTAGAAAAATATCCTCGACTTGCCGGAACAAGCCCCACAAAGATCTAGCCAGCCGATTGTGGGACCTCAATTTTCCTGCCATGTAAGTGAATGCTCGGTAAAGATCTGATAACCTGGGGAAGACTGGGGTACGGTAGTCAAATGGACAAGGTTTGATCGCTTCTAGATATCACCCGAGCTCCAAATTGAACTGTATTTCATCTAGGGCAGGTTCGCCTTACATACCTCTTTGGTCTAAGTTAAGCGATTCCTAAGCAGAAGTCTTCTATCGTCCATTAGGCTGAGGAAGCACCCTCAGGATCGGTTGGTGACTTACTCTTAGATGTGCAGTACTGATACAACACAACATCCCCCTATCAAATGGAAGTGGGGGCCTGCTCTTTATGGGAGCTTGTATGAGTGGACGGGATGGTTTGATACATTCCCTAACTATGATGCTGCTGTTTGAGAAATATATGAATGACAGGTCTCGCTCAGGGCCCACCCGAGGTTTACCATAGCCCTAATGACTGTGAGGATAGCAACATAGTGTCTCTATTGTCAAAGGCAAGCTTAGGGACTAGTTCGCAAACGGTAGGCTCTGTTAACCAATCAACCCAAAGGAAGTTGACCTATCTAAACCCAGGGGCTACCGCCGAATTCAGGGACACCATAAAGGACAGCTGTCCGGTCAAGCCGTCAAGCCCCTCGCGTTAGTATATGATGGATGAAAAAGGCAACTCAGAATGACTCAACAGCATCATCGATTGTCGCCATTGGATTCGTATTACCAGAGCGCTCCAGAGCTCTGATCAGTATCCGTGTTGTCTGAGACTTTTGGAAGCAAATTTGCTCGGGGGTGTAGCTTTGGGCATCAAGAGTGGAGAGGTTTTAGGCTGGAAACGCTAGAGATGTGACGTGGACATCTCTGATACTCGAGCACTGTAGTATTCGTACGTATTCACGGTCCTGCAGGTGCAAGTACTCGAGTGCTATTTCTTTAACTACTCATTTTACGGTGTTGTACGAGTACGCCAACAGTAGAGCAATTGGCTAACTAAGCTACAGGTAGTTGAATGAAACAATTGACAATCTGGTGTGTTGGCTGCGTTCCTTCCCTAATCGGAACTACCCGCGAACGCTATGACCACTATAGCCACTTCAACAGGAGCATCCGTCAGGTGATGAGATACGGTAGCCCTGTGGAGACGTCAGCTTGGCGAATCCTGGGGGTTTGTGGCTCGAGCTCGGGAAGGAGTGCTGCACGGTACAGTAAGTTCCCAGCTTGTCTCTATCGATGCTCGCGAAAGAAACATATTAGCCAAGGTTTGGCGCCATCAGGGTGATGGGAAGAAATGAATTTCCCTACCCTTGAGCTTAGCGCGCAAGTTTTTTTCGATTGAATAATCCTCTCAGGGAGTACCGGTAATGACTGGACAGGGCTCATTCACCTTCCGGTACTAAATTAGCTCATAAGGGGCATATCATAAGTTGTCACTCGGAATAAGAGGCCTCACAAGCCGCAAACTTGGGGAAGCCCAAGTCTTATTGATGGCTTTTGCAGATGTGGAAAGCAGGCTTAGGAAATATGAAAACCGATGAGGTAGTAGGTCCACTAGGAAGCTTGCGAGTGGCTTATCGTGCGGTGTGGGCAAGGGAAATTGCTACCATTTTGATTTCTCATAAGATTCTATCGCCCTGAAAGTGCGTAGAGGCGATAATCAAATGCACACCCCACCATCGCTCGTGGATGGAAGGAGGCGGTTTTTGATGCGAGGCTCGTGAGAAAAGTCCTTGGAAAGGAAATAGGCCTATCAATTAGCGGGGAATTTCCGGAAGAATGTTACCCCACATAATAGTCCGAAATAGTGGATCCCACCGGCTAGGCCAACCCATAGTTGATATATTATCTGGAAACTGGGCCCGCACGGGAATGATTTTAGGGAGCGTGGGCCATTCGGTCGATCATATCCGGTCCAAAGTCCGTAGCACCCAGACAAGTACTAGGCTAATCCCTAAAGCAACCTAGGCTGAGCAGTCCATGATATGGCAGCTGGGAGGCATATATGCACTTTTCCATGCTCCGGCCGGCTGGGCTGAAGAGCACATGGGCCAGTCCGACGGTAAGTTGCTCAAAGCCGAACGAACCAGCCACCCAGGATACCGGCATCGGGGGGACGAAGTCACTCGAGAAATAACTATGTGAAGGCTCCGTTGGATATCCCTATAGGGTTTGTGCCCAGTAGAATGGAAAACCGGTGGAGAAGGAGAACCCCATTTTCAAAACGCATCTTCTTTGCGCAACGATTGATCCTCCGCCGAATAACTAGACCTGGCCATCAACGAGATTCAGAGCAGGGCATGTTTGCACTTCTAAATTAAATTTTAGTCATGGTTTTTTTTCACTTTTTTTTTCAATAGATGGATGCAATATTTATTCCTCAACTCAACAGTAGCCTTTTAGTATAGGGAAAATTTATAATAGAGTTTGGAAAATTTGTTCTAGAGGCCTACTGGAGGTCACGGGTGTAACCCTTCCTGTAATTTCCAACTCCCTACAGGCTCTAACCCACAGCTCCCGTGAGGCTCGTTTCTTCGTCCCTTCCCTCGCTCCTTTTATAAACTTTCCTGAATGGCTAGTGATGGACACGATCGGAGAATGCTCGATCATGATCTCTCAATACACTAATCTTAGTAATAAGGTGATACGATGAGCTGGCATAAAGAGAGCCTGTTCCGCAGACTAGATAATGTTGGAGCCTAAGGAAAGCACGAAAGAAGGAAGGAACGAAGGTGCGATCGCGATAGGCGCTGAGCGCGGCGGCAGAGCATGGAAGAACAGTGGACTAGTTGGCTACTCACTCTGCTAGCTAAGGGCAGGCCAGGAGATATCTCCCCGTCTAGCTGACAACACCAAAAACACTCCCGAAACTCAATGAACTCTGAAGAAACACACTACTCTGGCAAATCCTGATCCGTAGCAATCTCAAGCAATCTAGAACCATCCTGATATCTCAGATCCTCTGTGATCCCTAAAGCCTATGGCCACAAATGTGCACCACAAGGCCACATGTCCTATAGCCGTAATCTCCTAGCCACATATCCACATACCTTCATATCCGCATATCCGCGCAATTGCATAACCGCATAGCCGTATGCCCTATGGGCAATCCAGCAGATAACAGCCCCTTCAACTAGAACCTACGCTCCTGGCTCTTCAACAAACTAACATCCCGGGACCCGACTTTATCATTTGGTTTATTCTTAGAGATAGCTGTGTTCTTGGTGGGTCCCGGCAGTGATTTATTTTCTTACTGCGGGACACGCGGGCAGTACTTTCTAGAAGCACTGCGGGATAGGCGGGTTGAGTGGGCTTATCTCTGGATTATAATCTTGCTGGGTTGCACGTATGCCTGGATAGGTGTGGTTCCCTTATATACACAAATAAAAGTTATTGGGGTTGCATGGATCTTACTCCTACCATCCCCGGCCCATAGCAACTGACACTCCTTATCCAATTCGGCTAGTGAACGGAATAGTGACAATGGCTTTGGCCAGTAGCAGACTTCTGTGATACACTAGGTGAGTGACAGGATAAAGGCCTTCTATTCTTGTTGTAACGTGAATTTAAATGCTGATAATCCATAACATTTTAATCCATAGCCGAGTTGTTTAATGATTTGGGACTCAGAGGGAATCCTTGGTGGGACACGGGGTTGTGGGAACAAATTGAATGAGCCTTTCATCCCCAATACACATGAAATCGATCATAATCGAGCACAATCGATGATAATCCACTCTGCTTGATAATGCTTGAGCGGCCATGATCGATCAGGGTCCCCTCATTTCATCGATCATTCGATCATGGGCCTCTCAATCAGATCATGATCGAGCATAACCCCCGTGATCTACTCGATTATGCTCGTATCCATCACTATAAGTGACTCTCTCTATCATCTCCTTTTCCAGATTGCTCTGCCTTGTGCCATTCTTTTCAGTGACAGCGTAAACATGGACAAGGACTGGCCATTGGTATGGGGTGGGGGGATATGCCCAAGAATCCCGCTTAGATGGTTTAAAAGTCGGAGCGGTAGAGTTTCTTGCCCTGCTCTTGTGCTGGTATAATTGGTTTCGAAACATCTTGCCTTACATTATGCTCGGATGTATAGCTAAAAACAGAAGTACAACCCCTGGCTTAGGTTAGTACTCGAAAACAGGGATTAAAGAAATATATGGCCAACAATCAGTGCTTACCTAGGGCAAATGCAAAATATACCCCCCCCCCCCTGTTTTTAGGAACTTCTTGCCTGATACAAGGCAGGTGGCTTTCAGCTTCAGGCCCTCCCACAATTACCTTAGTAAGGACCTTAGCAATTTCTCGCCTCCTATTGCTCCCCGGTTTCTCTATCAGCGCTCTGGGCTTCATTGCTTCTCTTAGGAATAGAAAATCGATCTAAATAAGTAGATATCCTATGTCCTTTCAAATGGAACCACAAGCTAATACCAGGGTGGCAGGACCGCACACCAGCCACCGCCAACCAATTCAGTTAATACCATGTGTTCAACTGTCAACCTTTTTAGCCTCCACAGTAATTTTCCTAGTGTTAACACTCCAAGCACTGGTAGCGAATGGCGACTTCGAACAATTTGTTCGCAGACCTGGCCCTGTGTTGGCTCTCTCTTTGGAGAGCGAGTGGTCAAAAGGCCCGCGTCCTGGCCTTTGATCTGGCTGGGAGATGTGATATTCATCATCGTGCGATTGGGTATTATAACGACGATAAGCGCATTACGGATAGGCGCGCCAAACAGCTCAATGCGATTGCCGGAGAGGCTAGGGAAAGCGGGACAGGTGCGGAGGTGGAGTATATGTCTTCTACTTCACCGGGAGTGTGCTAACTTTGGAAGCGGGGGCTGTTGTTCGGAGAGGGGTATTTGTTTATTGTGCGCATCGATTTGTTTCGCCCTATAGGGTGCCAGAGAGTAGATTCGCCAGCCCGCGCTAGTCGGTTTTCACTGCCGCGATGAATTTCGAATATCGGAAAGAATTTTCGGTACATTATGGGGCTTGATCTAGTCGAGTGAGAGAGTATGATACACTTAGGGAGAATTCAAGTAAGTTAGCTGGAAGACGGTTTAAAGTGCTTTTCACTCGTATTTAAAGTGTCTCTTTCTAATGTTCAGTGAAACTAGGTATTATGAACGCTTACCAATGCTAGGGCCCGTACCCAGTAGGGTTCTAGGGTATACATAACATGAAGAAGAATTGTTACACCTTGCTTGGAGAGGAAAGCCCAGTGGCACAGCACAATGCTCAATTGTTCAAATTCTGAGGCATTGTGGAGCATCTTGGGCCCGGGCGTCTTTTCTTGGGTATTGGGAGCAGGGGCATCTCGGTCTGCGGGGTCCCAGGGGTCGGACTGGTGTCTGCTAGTGTGTTTCCGCCGACAGCGAATGTTTCGGACAGAATTCTCCAACAGGGTAGATTAGTAACACAGATTGGCTACAAGGAGCGGATCAATAGCGAGCTTGAAGGGTAAAATTCTCTCTCTCATGATATGGAGGAAAGGAACAAACTGGTCTTAGGAAGCTATAGAAAGCCAAAGAGGAAAAGAAATGTATATGGATTACTTCTTTTTTGGATAATTCTAGCTCATACTCCCCTCTCGACAGTGGCCTCAGAACTCCCTTTAATACAATAAATCCACAAAGAACTAAGGTATTCTATACGGACAAACAATGTGCTAAGGTCGCGAGGCTGCTCGTCTGGCACCACAAGTCCGTCCACACATCTTACAGTATCCATAGTCGGAATACTAGAAGTTCTCTTATAATTGGCTAGCGCCGGTAGGACTCTAGTCTCCGGATTTGGAGATAGCGGCTCCTGAGAAGGATTGGAAACTTCCTGAAACGGTACAACCTGAGCACTGTGGATGTACTGAATATCGTCAATTGGTATTAGCAATTCTGTGAACCTGTGAAACTAAACCTATCGTGTGCTAATACGATTATTTCGGCTGACAATCTGATAGCGAATTATGAGATTTCAGGGTATATACTAAGACCAGGTGGTCCAAGGACAGGTGCTATAGGATGGTAAGGATAGTTAGTAAGGCTACGTTCGGTTATAGTGTGACCTTCACGGTTAAACTTTCCGAGGTGGGGGAGGTTATTAGTGTGGTGTTTGGGGGTAGCGCTGTTTTGATCTTGGGGGGCGGGTGCGGGGACGGGAGAGCTGCTCGGCGCTTGCTTGTGGCGGCGACAGTTTGGTTGTGGGTGGAGCGGTGGATAATAAAGTTGGTTGGTCTAATTAGGATATAAATTGTTATCTTGGGCTATCGAAGAAAAAACTGCATTGAATTGTGTCCCACTAGTAGGAGACCCGGGGATGCAGTAAATACCCTTTTGCTTGGACGGATTAGGTTAGGTGGAAGTATTCGTGTGGCACGGTACCATGGGCGAATATTTCCACAGCCATATATTAATTTACTCTAATATTGTTTGCACTGTACTGTATAGTATAGTACGAACATAAATGAACCTCGGCTATGCAGAACCAGTACTTGTGCACTAACCTAGGGAAGGATTAGGTGCGCTCCCCCGAGAAGATCAGGACCAGAGCCGTTATTATAATACGACACTCGCGTATTGGACTGGACAAGTGACTGGACAGCCGTCGGGAAATTACTCCATCGTGCCGGTACTATATTGCTGGTAGCCTCTGTGATCGGAGAATATCTCGTTGGGTTTTGGTTGTTAAGGTTACTATTTCGTAGGCTTATGCTGTTTAAGGCTGAGTTAGTAAACAAGGCCTTGGGCTAAATTGGATTTTACGACGTTGGCGCTTTAGCGTAGGGTTAGGGTAAACTAATGGGATCTTGGGGCAGGCGTTTCTCTGGAGCTGGTGGGGCCAGTGGACGTTCAATGGTGTTTCGATTGGGGATATAGGTGTTGTACCCCATCAGCCTCAGAAATATGCCAGAACCTTGTATGGTAGATGCCACCCCTAGTATCATACTCGTAAGGTTCTGTACCTATCCTTTTTATTTTATGTCCTTACTTAGCTGAGAGCGAGATTCCAACGTCCTGGAATATTTGCCTTCTGTCCGAGTTCTCACCGTAATGTATTTGGTTTGGTTGGGAGAACAGGTAGTAGAACTCTAGACATCTGCGGAGCGGTATTATATGATATAGAACATTACTCGGGATATCATCGCGCCGTACTACGATCGGTGCACTGTAGTGCCGGTACTCCCAACGTGGCTCCCCTGCATTCTACATATTCTAGGGTATTTGCTACAGCAGGGCCACCGGCTTTTCGAAAAAATAATAATACCCTCACTGATACCCATCCCAGTAAACAGGCGCGTCACCCTTTCTAAAGCTTGGAAGTATCTTAAATTCACTATGCAATGAACTTAAATTTAACCGCTGCCGCACTTATTTATTCTGAAAAACAGTTTATTAAGCCTCTATTAGAAATCTGACTTAATCCGCAAAATTTCCGGCACCGCCCACTACTATAATGTGATACTATCTCTTCAAGATAAACCCCCACTTGTATTCGCAATGTCGTGACGTTTTTAAAACGGGCTGCTATTGCGTAGTACCGAAATTCCGAGGCTTGGCCAATTTTTCGCTCTATGCAATAGCAGTCTGTTTTACAAATGTCACGGAATTGAGAGTAATGGACCTCTCTTCCTCTCTTTTGTATCCGCCACCATCGCCGCGGTATGAAACTACCATATTATTGTCCTACTCCTTCTCACCCCCAACCCTTAAAATCAGCCCCACAGACCTCTCTTATATGTGCCGGTAAAACCAGCCTCATCATTGCACCCAGTGGATGCTTAGACTCCCAGGCGTAACACCGGCTGACCAGCCATTTTCCCCGGACCGAGTCGGATTGAGGGGTGTAGGGTTATCCACAGTACCGCTAGTTTATGATAGACTAAGGATGGTTATTTTGTGCCAAGCCTTGGCTCTGGAATGGGGTTAGGCGTAGCGGGGCATCGGACGTCCAAAAAGCCTGAAAAACAGATCGCAGGAAACTCACTATTTTTCCTCGTTTACCTTAGCCCTCTAGGGCACAGCCGATAGCCGTAACCATGTGGTGACAGGCTGCGCATCTCTCACCGCCCGGGCTCGTCCGAAGTTATAAACCTGTTCAGCAATGTGACAATTGCCGTATTCGGGTTACCGTTGCTCCTAGAAAGCCGTCTTTATAAAATGCATGAGGATACTCTTACCATCATACTAATAGTGCTGGCACTAGAGCACATTGGCGAATGCCGGGGAAGTAGCTGACCTATCCGGCCAGCTGAAGATGGTAGGAGTGACACTTTCATCGCTTTCTAGTGGCCGAGAGTTTCACGTAATATTTCAATCCTCGATTTACTGTGTTTTGTTATTATTATTATTATTATTTAACTCTCTCATATGAAGTTTATTCTTGACCCAGTGGCCTGGATGAGCATCGGGTTCGTTATTTTGTCCACCTGAGTTTGGTCTGTGTGAGAAATTCTTACCTTGCTGAGCAATAGTATAATATCGTGTGATGGGGTGCTAATACGGGTGCTCCCTACTTGTGGACTTTTCTTTAACACACAGCATCGGGGCCCCTGGGACCCAGGTCTAGTGCGAGAACAACCAATTTCATATAGCTATTATCCGCTGTCCCTAACCTCGATAATACAGATAGCTTGTTGTGCACCAGAAATTCTGTCTTAGCCTCTGCCCCTCGTATAAAAACACTCGTCGAAACGGAAAACTGGGGGTTTTGAAACCTGTATGGTATTTGAATGACCCTCTGCTCTCGTAAAACTTTACTCTGCTAGGTTGGATGCTTTCAGTAATCCTAGAAGGAGTATGGCAAAGAAAGGAAACATATGGTATCAGTTTCCCTGCATTTTTCGTCCTGCAGCTGGCGTAGAGTGGGGCTCTCTCGTTTAATGAAACACGATTTTATAATAGGAAGCCCTTTCTGTACTTCCAGGCCTCGGAACAATCTAAAGTGCAGGCCGAGGGGGGGGTAGAGAGAATTGGGGGAGATTCACTAGGGGTGCTTATGGAGGTAGGGAGGATATCTGTTTATAAGCGGCAGTCGTCACTAACATTTCTCCCCCGCTATTCCATGAGCCGGCCGCACCAGATAAGATCCTCGGATTTTGCAGCAGGGTGGCGTGATTGTAATATCTCATCCATACCAATCTGAAAACACCCCTGTCATCGGACTTTCCTATCATAGCTATATAGCTATGGGTGCTATGTTCTGGGAGCCCTCTGATACCTTGGCCAAACACCCACCCCCCCCCGCCGTACACTAACCAATCTAGCATTCATAGGGCCCAACCTAATATCCTACCACACAATACATAGAGTAGAGCACTTCCCCTTCCACAATATCTAACCATACAATTCCGACCGATTCTACACAGAAAATTTTATCGACTAAGAAAGGCTCCTTCCTAAAAAGTCCTACACACTAACTTAGCATCACACTTGTGCATCCCTCTTGTTTTAACCCCCGTCACGTCACCACAGCACGACATATGGCCCCGGGCCGGCCCGTGCCCCGCGTGGCATGGCGCGTTCTCGAAGGACTTTACCGAGGTGGGGGCCGCTCTACTTGTAAGTGAGCGACGTTTGTGAACACGGCTGCTGTTACATGATACTAAGATCGGGGCAAAAAAGCTGAACTCCCGCTGTACGTAACAGCAGTTGTGCCTACAAACGTTGTCGAATTGCAAGCTAATACCGGTACTGTATCTGTGCTCTTTGTTTTTGTTTTTGTTTTGTCCTAGTTTTTGGTTACCGGTATGGATAGAAGTACCATACTTGCTGAACCCGGTGGTGTTTTTTTTTTCCCCTTTGATATATTTAATACGTGTGCTGGTACCCGTTAGGATACAGTACCGGTACTGGACGGGACTCTTGATGAATCTATTACTTACACAAGATAACTACCCGATAGTTCCGCAATCTCTTGCCCAGCTTTTTATGGCGTCCGGCGTAATGCAAGTCAACTCTATTATCCCAGTAGGTAAACTTCGGCCCCCACCCCCTCCCCAGCCCTCCATACCGCAGCCCCTCGTCTTGAACAACCACCACAAAACATCCTCCAATAATCTTCGCCCAATAACTCATTACTGTATGATATTCTAGTAGAATTAAAACAGTACTGGGTGGGGTAAAACCACAAGACACAAGCGAGTAATTCATGTCTCGGACCTCGATTAGCCCACGGCATTACCGGTATTTACAAAGGAGTATTACGTACCCTACCATACAGTAAATTTACTTGCATAGCACCGTGCTAATAGCGCACTTGTATCGTGCTCGTCGAGGAAGTGAGTCGGATGCGCTCCCGCGCAAAATAAGTTATGGTGCAATGAGGGTCAGATTTTGTTGGGTTTCTTCGTTGATCAACACCATAACTTATTTTGCGCCAGAGTGGGATTAAGTCGCTTTCTATCACTCGCGCCCCAACTTTCACAAAACTTTCTTCCGAAAGGAACCGGGGAACAACAAAACCTCTGAATTAGGCTTAAAAGAAGGCAAAATTAAAATATGATATTAATTTGCTATCAGGAATATCCATCACTCTTCTGCAATTTCTCCTTGTGGTTGAGGTCGGTTGAGGTTACAAGTACCACTATTCTTTTGTGTGTTTTGATTGATTCACTTCCCCACTTCCCGGCAGACAATGACATTGAGTTTGTACTACTGGTACACACGGCTGACAGTGCTTGTATGCCGCTCTAACTCAAAGTGGGGCGGCGCGGTACCATGGTTACCCCTAGAGAGTACCGTAAGCCACTTGCAAAAACAACGGTTTTTTTTTTCGGCACATGGCATCCTATGGTATTACAGCGGGTCCAAGGAAATATTGGGGTTGTATTTAAGCGACCTGAGGATATAATCTAGTGTGCCACATCGAAATATCCAAGAGTTTTGGCCTGAGGTTTTTTCTTCCATGAATGGGGGGAAGGCGGCACCGGGGAGAATGGAAAACCCTTGATCAAACAATGTAGTAAGCTGGTAATCAGGGAGTAAAGAATTGGCCTTTTTTCTTTTGCCTTGGGGTGAGGTGTATTTACGGGCCTAAACCTGTGTCTATCTAGCGCCACAATATTGATTTTGAGTATAAGGTACGGTACTGGTGACGGCAATCAAGGAAGTCCATGGGGACTATTCCAAGGGAAACCCATGTTCTCTGACCTTACGGAGATACCGAGTAGAAGGGGAGCATTGTGGCCTACTCGGTCTGCTTTAGCCTGTATTGGGGTTTGGAGTGCTAAAAATTTGTTGAATACCCAAATAATACATTGATGGATAGCCATTTGTGGACAATATGCAAGACTATTGAGGACCTGGCTGAATGGGAAACTCGTATCTGAGTTGGGCCGACATTCAGTTAGAATGGATGCATGTCTAATTTATCTCGTGGGTGAGTAGAACCCCTGATGGTGAGTAATTCATTAATCATGGATGCATATCTTGCCATTATTTGAGACGAACTGGAGTTTGCATTTTCGACTGTAGGGTCTTTGGTGATGAAACATGGTGATATGATAATAGATATGAAAAAGAGAACCCGAGGACGCCTTGCCCTAAAAACCCGAGTGACGATTGCATGTGATTTGGGAGGGTGAGACCTATTCGGTGGCGGGTGTCCCGACTTCAGGGGTGTCAGGAATCTCTTCTAGAGGGATAAGACACATGTTAGTTCAGATGATTTGAAGATTGTATACCTGCACCGAGGAGACCGATACTGTGTGCTCAGTAGTGGCCTTGACTTACCCTGTATTTGGTTTGGTTCATTCTCAGGGCTCCCGGCCCGAGCAGCGGGATTCCTTCTCGCAGACTCACGGAATCTACCTTTGTGCCGGTTAAAAAAGGCCCAAGTCGCGAACCAGGTCCCTTCGCACTTCTCAAAGATTTCAGGCAGCTCTTGAACGAGCTCCTCAGTCGCTCGATCAAGGAGATCCCCAGGAAGCTTAGAGAACTGATCCTCTTGGTCCCCTAGGTATTTGTCCCAGACAGCCCTAATCTCTAGTTAAGAGTCACGTCACAAGGTTGGTTAGTTCTGGCACGGATTTCCACTTTATCCTCCTTCGAACTCACTTCTGTCAATCTCATTTTTTGCCCTCCGATTAACCCCCAGGAGGCTCCAGACCTCTCGCGCCGGTATATCGTAAATCTTCGCTGAGGGTGCTCTGATCTTAGAGGATGAGTCTGCCATTTTGGGTGGGGAAAAAGTGGAGTCGTAGAGAAATGGAAACTAGGCGACGGCTTATAGTTCAGGAAGTGCCACGTGCCCCCATGCACCCTAGCACGGGTGGGTATTTATCCCCGTAGCTACTTGACTACGTTACTTGAGTATGATACATCCTTCTGTTGTGTGACAGGTGGCTTCGGGTGTGCCGGACGCTGTTTCAGGAGCAACCGATGATGTGAAGGGATTTAAATCGACCACGGGGAGCGATGGGGCTCTTGTGAACCTGTTTATCTCAAGGTTATGAGACCCAAACTTTTCATCTCTCTTGTGTGCTCGGAATGGCTGACTATTTAGCTAGATTACGCTGACGTCTAGTACGAGTGATACCAGATGAAACAACGCGGGGTTGGCCTGACAAAGTCCGGAGATGGGCCAACCAACCTGATCTCAGCCGTGCGAGACCACAATTCCAGGAAGTATCGGAACGCTTCCTCAATCTTGCGGATACAAAGGAAGTCAGATAGTCAGCTCAACTCAGAAGTCATACTGGACTGACAAGTGTGCCCGGTTTCTTGCTTATGTCGACCTACCATCAATTTAACAGCTGGTAACACCCTCGCTTCCGCTACGCACACGAAAGGAAGTGCTGATACCAGCTGGAACTTGGGTCCCCTTGAAGTATAGTGCCTAGCTAATTTTCCATACAATAGTGGCCAAGCACGCAGCTACGTCGAGGGAAAACATTATTCCTTAACCTTTCGCTGGAGAGTACTCGCACTATCCACGAGCTGACACTTAGGAGAGGCTTTTCCCTTGCTTGATCCCCATGGTTATACCGAGCATCTAGTCTAAACAAGTCTGCTTGCACTGACCCACTAGGGGGCCTCGGGGCAGGACGATGAGGTAACAAATCTGGAAGGGATGTCGGTTACTGATAAAAGGGAGTAGGCTAATTCAACTGACTGACGCGAAATCTGTCTAAGGGAGCAGCGACCGAGCTCGGCACATCTAAGGATCTTATTCATTTGGCTGTCGTCGTTCGCGATCATCCACTGAATCCTCGGGACGTAAGGAATTTGGGCTATTATCAGCGCGGTATATTGTTTGAATTGGGCTAGAAGGTATTGACATTCAAGGTTTTTAGAATTCTCTCCAAATTTCTAAATGACGGTGATTGCGGGGTTCGGTAGTGGGAAAGGCGTGGGTCGATCTACATGAGGTGTTTTGGCGTAGGTTTCGTGGGTGAAATACATAGACCCAAGGTAATGCTAAAATTTTGTGCGACGATGATGGAATGGTTTTAAATTTGCTTTCTACGGGAGAGTGAGGTCCCAGTGGTTTGGAAACTACGTCCATGGTTCATGTGGTCTCACTCGTCGCTGTTATACATATATTCGGGTCCTGATTCAAGCAATCCCCTGTGCCCCATCCAAGGATCGATGGGCCCGGAAGCGTCGCTCTCTTCCTAGAAGAGTACGGCTTAGATTCCGAGTCGCCTTGGGTGCGTCCTGTCATCGGATATCGTGGTGTTCGGAGGTCTTCGCTGCATTCTACTATAGTTTTTTATTGCTCCTGTTTTTATTGTTATCTAACCCTTTCCATGGTCGATTTGCCAACTGCCGTCGCCCCCCTGGCCCCATAACCGTACAACAGTGGGCAGTTATCCCCGGTCCTGGATCCTAACATTTTTCTTCAGGGAGGACATGAGCTTCCACTCGGGAAGACCTTCAATCGGATAGTAAGCATAAGGGTTTCTTCTCTATCTCTCTCAATCTCACATTTCGCATAGATACTCTAATTCCTCCCTATCTCTATACTCCTCCCCCTTTGATCCAATTGATCAAGACGATGATTTTTGCACCAGCGGGGCACTCCTCCCTGCCGGGTGGGTGTTTTTTTTTTCAAATAATTTGGGCTATGATCTGTCGAGAGTAACTCGGGATTCTTGTTCTTTCTGTACCGCCCGCGGTGTCCTATATATACACAAAAACTAACTACAGGAAAACCCTTTCTTCATCTTCGCCCAAGTCCCCTTTCCTTCCATCACCTTCGCTTTCTTTCCAGACCACACCCACAAAAATTCTTCCAAAACATTTCGCCCATGAATCCCTTCCATCCGTTTCGTCTACTTACAGAGTTTTCCTAATTATTCCATTCCTGAACATTCCTAATACCTTTGCCTGCTTTGTTACCGTCGTAGTGTGACACTTTTTCGTTCCATCTCTTAGCTAACCTTAGTTCCAACCCTTCAGCACCCCCAGTACGAGTTCCTGCATCTTCCCCAAGCACCTCCGCCGCAACTAACCTCTCGCCCAAGCACACCATCGCTTCAACTCCCATATCCCGCAACCTTTTCCGAAACGAAACTCTCCTGATCCAAACATCCTGTGTCGTAGTAGGTGTCGTAGATACGGAACCTTCGTGCCAATTTTCAACAGTTTTCTACTGGGCATTGGGCTAAAAGACGGGAACGTCATGGGCTTCCACTGTAGGTCTATTTGGTCTCTTCTAATGCGAGGCCGAAGAAGTCTACCGGGTTTTACGAGACTTGTTCCTATCCGTTTACCAACAAATGGTTGCTCGCGATATTGGGCTCGCTGAGGAACGCCACCAGATATGATCATATAAGCAGACACACAACATAATTCCTAATTCAGCACGCCGGCACCTAAAAATAAATGAAGCAATAGAGGGAAAGTTGGATGTCAAGCACTTCAAGTTCCTCGGCACATGCATGACCGGCTGCTTATTCCGGCAGCCTAGATACATCATGAGCACAACAGTGATGTCTCACATTGTGTAACCCGTGGTCCTTTCCGAAACCCGTCATCCCCCGAAGCCCGTAGGATGTCCAGCCTTGTCAGCAGTCTCCCCATGGGGCCGTTAGAGTCCTGAGATTATCACGAGCACGATCTAAAATCTTTTAGAGTGAGATCAATAGCTTGATTCACTAATTTTTAAGGATCTTTTAAAAATGCAACCCTATACGGTATTTCGTCTCCCACAATTGATGGAAAAAGCGGCCAAAAAGCAAGTGGGAAAACCGGAGCCACCATCTCAGTTCTTCACTCAATGCTCGGATACACTCTCTAGAAACGCTATTGGCAAGGCCGAAAAACACGATTTTTCTCGTAAACTTCAGATGAACACGAAAGCCGGATCATCGGCGATTTCTGGATGAAACCTCAGGGGTTGGGGCTCGCTTCGGTATGGTAGTACGAGTACTCAACCGTAAAATCTCGTTAAATCCACCATCAGATGATGCAGTGGAAATCCCTATACTAAGCCACAATCAGCTTAGCGATGTAGATTGACAAAATAACGAATATCAGTTAATCAGATCCAGCAAGACCAACTTGCTCAAGCTATACCTTATCTAGAAAGTGCTATCCCTTCTCGGGGTGCCGTGTCTCTGATGGCCCACAAGTTAATACGAGGCGTCCAGTGGATGGGTGGATTTGCCGAGTTTTTATTGTTGGATGATCTGTGTCTTACCTCTGGCGCGACCCGCTATCGAGTCAGTTACCCCGCGCTGATAACCGTCCGGTGGTGTCGCACAACTGGTTCATTCCACCCTACTGTACTCGGGTATGGTCATAAAGGGCGGAAAAAAAAGATCAGCAAGATCCAGTGGGCGAGTGAGGAAGCAGGTTGCAACAGTGGAAAAATTCTTGCCTTGGCAGACACCTCAAATCCAGACTGAAGGAATAAGTATCTTAGCATGATACCTGACCATTTAGACAACATTTAGATGATAATGAAATTGCCAGTATGCAGTTGAACCTATGCATTTATACAAGTCTCTTGGAAGAACTATTCCAAAAGCCCAGATTCCTTTCCCCTTGGTCTCAATTTGGCCTGATACTATCAGATTCTTAATGAAACCCATAGCTATAATACAGGAGTAGCCACATTACAATTGCTCCAGGTTAATGGCGTCCTATAACACCCCATCTTTACCACTTCCCCCTGATCGATCAGCATAGATCAGCGCTTCTATCCTTGTTTCGCCACCGAAAGTTTTCCGCCCTTTATGACCATACCCGAGTACGCTTGACCCCTCTTATCTGAATGAAAAAACTTTCACGATCCAAGAATGGTCATTACTGCTTGTGCCACCAGAAAGGCGCTAAAGTCCCCTTTCTAATGTGTGACACATCCATCTTTTTTCATTTTTGCAAGCATCGATGCTATCAACTTCACAATTTCTGCCGATTGTTGGTTAAAGGCAGCGTTGGGGCTACTTCTGTTAGAAAAACATATTTGAGCATCAAGATAGTCGTACCTATTGATTTTATGGTAGATTGTAGAAGGGAGTTTTCGCTAAGCACCTAGATTCCATGGAGAAATGGTCGTGATGGTTCTGTGATAAATTAATGCTTTGTTTATATTATACTACTCGGATGTGTCCTTAAAAACGGAAATATTGGTATCCCTGTCTTGCGAGGTTAGTGAGCAGAATTCAACAAGATGGAAAACCCCCTTGTAGATTAGGAATCTAAGAACCTATAGTAAAGAACATGTATTGGGAGCAGAATCCAGCAAAATAAATTTAATATCATAAATCTATCCTAGTGATACCAATGACAGAACCTTTCAACCCTTGAACAGACTATATCCTCCTATTTTTCTCTTACTTTCAATCCACTTAGTTTGCCTTATATGGGTCTCTTGCCTCCTGCTCAGTATAATTATTGACTTAGTTCAACATACCTTGTTTAAGGCGTCTAGTTACAGAGATCCGCATGGTTTAGTTTCCAGACATTCTTATCTCCCGATCCCTCTAAACCCTGTTTTGCCACCCTTAGTTTCCGTTTATTGAGGACACACCCGTGTACAATATGTGGGCTACTAAAACATCTTAGGGTTCGCAACCGTGCATAAGGGAAATGTGAACCGAATGGAACTACCGGTATCTGGTTGAGGTAGAGAAAATGGTTGTTATTATTTGTAAGAACTTGACCGGAGAAGTCAGGAGAAATTTACCAAAGCGGGGGAAATCCAAAGCCCAATCCTACTGGCCACAAGAAACCTCTGCTTTTCCACAAAGGACTCTCACGAAACAAAAAAAAGGAAGCATGGAGTGTTCTCTGAAATCCCGCATCACAAAAGAAGCACAAATCTAAGACTCCCGTTACACGGAGATTTCCATCCACAACACCACCGGTACTATCCCTGAGCATCTCTTGCCACAAACTCTACTCGAGCGCTGGCAGTGGCCCACTCCTCTATCGTCGCGCGCACTCGTTTAGCGAGGGCCTTCCGCCAACGAAAGCCTAAAAAAGGAACTCATGGGTAGCCTGTAACGTTCCGGAGAAACCCGTTATTTGTCGGTCTGGACGGTCCGTTGACTTATCACCGGCACGGCACGAAATCCCCGAGGACAAAACTGGCCATAGCAACTTCCTCAATCGAAAGGTTAGCATGATCTCCAGTACAGTATGCTGGGATGATCCCTGACTGGAGTCCCTGGGACTCCACAAGCGATTGTCTAAACTAGAAATGAGGCTTTCTAAAAGTAAAGATACATTAAAGAAGACGAGGGCCAGGCCTTCCTGCAATACCGGTAGCTAATACGTTTCTAATTGCTGTTGCACCACCGGTATCCCAGTTAGTCTTCATACGAATAGGTGCACTGTATGCTCTAGAGTAGAGAGCTGTCTACTCTAGTAGAACTTTACCGGTACAGTACTCTCTTAGCAGAATTGTGCATGCGCCGCAGAAAATAAATTAGCCCAGTTCATACTAGAAGACAAGTGCTTGAAAACCGCACCGGGAATCTTAAGCCATATCCGGGTAATAGGAGAATAGCTCGAGCCTAGACGAAATGGATAGTGGCACAATGCATTAGACCTAGCTACTACGATGAAGCCCTCTGGGGTCTCCTATGGACTAGGTAGAAAGGCCTAACTTTTGCTCCTAAGCAAATTCACGAGAGTTAGTGCTCAGATCCCTGCTCAGATCCCTGCTCACCATATTAAAAAATTGAGTGATGTTGGGGGAGACTACAAATTTTCAGAGGAGAGATAGGGTTTGCCTAATAGGAAGTAGCTTGGGAGATGCATACGGCGCGACTTTGGGCAAAGAATTGCAGATTAATTTAATCACCAGTATAGCTTGGGAATGGATTTTTGAGGTGGATGTTTGTATAGAGCCATGTGTTATCCCGCTCATTGTTGACCAGAGTTAGGTCTATAGATGTCCATGCGCATACTATATTATTATGATACTTAGAACTCTACCCTAACCCTGGCAGTTAACCGAGTGAGGGGAGGTGATTATTAAAGAACGATCAAATGGTGCATTTAGCTATCAGCGAACCCCCTATAGCGGAACTTGACATATAGCAGAACATTTTGCCCTCCAGTGAAGCTTTGATAATAACCGAGTCGGCTGGGAACAGATTTTCCGCGAGTGCATCCCTCTAGGGTTTTGGGATCGCATTTGGCTCTGAAGAGTCAAGATGGAGCTAGGGGAATAGGGATACTGGATAATTCTGGGATTTAGGGTGGACCATAGAACCTTCTCCTTGGGTTTGTTTAGGTGTTGGGTTACATTAGGAGTGCAAGTTTACAGTTTCCTGTCCAGTGGTCATTTTATAAATATCATAGGGTCACTAGCTCGACCGTTAAAAAAAAAATCAGTGAGGTGCGGCACACGACCGTCCTGGGTAATTGAGAAATGCTAAGGATATATAGCGAAAACACCTTGGTTGCTGGTTATTTGACGGAGTGCTTGGCCACTTCCTTTGGAGAAGGCAGCACAAATGGAACTTATATATGGTAAACTATGCTCTAACCCACTGCGCAAGATTTTCACTAGCGGAGGGGATATCCTCTTACATAACCGAATTCTTTGCACGTGGGAGGGTCTATTTACAGAGCTTCGTGGAAATTGCGGAGAAACATTTTGATAAAGCCGATATAGGATGTAGCGCAAAAGTGACTAATAGCGGTAGTGATACGGGGATCTCCTCCACAGTATTACGTGTGACAGAGCTCAAAGAACTAATCAACGAAGGGAAACGACAGATTTTTGTGAAGGAATTCCGGAAACTTTTGACCTATATCCATGGCACCAAGCGGTATCGGGAACACTTTATAACCGATAGTCCCTGGTACTCTCCCCTTATCTCTAGGATATTTCGGAGTTATATCTAGTGGGTAGGATTTACTCCCGTATAGCCTAGATCTAACTTGCCGGGAAAATTAAGGCAGAATTTTAATGCCACTTGGCTGACGCTAGCTGTGGCTAAACTGCGTCTCCGGGCTTTGGCTTCGATGGGTTTAAGTATTGACCGGTGGTAACCCCGGTGCTGTTAGACTCCGACGGCCGGACAGTACATAGAGCAGGCTTACCAAGGCTCTCTAGAATCACGGACTGGAGAACCACTCATAAGTGGACTATGGGGTGAATACCTACGGCTTCGGATTACCTAAAGGAACTACCGCGGAGGGCACCGGTGCGAGTGAGATCCCCATGAATGAAGCACACAGAGCATGGGGGAGTGATAGAGTAGGCGATGGGTTAAGAAGTTCTTGGGCACGGCTTGTGGTCTATTTATCATACCATTTCACCTCGTAGAAACACACAAAAACACTAAAAAAAAAAGGCCATTCTACTTTCACATGCCCTATTTTGGCTCTTTCATGAATTGCAATATCAATATAAGAACAATAAGCTAGGAATTTAAGGATCCAGGATCCGGGTTTTATTTTGCTAGGTAAATTGGGGCTTGTCTAGTGTAAGCAGTTCTGTGGAGAGTAGTTGTGGAATTTAATATAAGTACCAAAGATCTGTAGGGGTACCCATAAAAGAAAGTACTTAATCTGAAAATTACTGATTCCAAGCGTTCTTATGCGGCTAAAATCTACTGGAGAATGCGAAAGATTTTAATATGCCGCGCGCAATGAATGAACCTTCTTACACGATTTTGTGGTAATAGAATATCGGAATATCTAGCGAGTCTCGAAGCTAAATGAAGCACTAAAGATAAAACGAAATACTAATAAACTGGGGAAACTAACTTCCCAAAATAGCCATCTAGGATTTCTTAAAGACGCGAAAGACACAACAGCTTTCAAGCCTCGCAATTTGCCCCCGGGCTTTTAGGTAGGCCCGGGTCGCCCATGTGGAAAGCCCAAGAAAACTTGAATCTTTGTGCCTGCTTTTTATCAAGTCACACGATATCACTCATATCTCTTAATTTTAGCCACATTGAAAAAAGGTGCAGCGGCCAAGTTTTATACCTGAGACATGCGAGAGCGAGAGATACCCAAGAACTTCAATTTATCTATGTTGGAAATTGCAGTCGTAACGCCGCACTGAAGATTTTCAACAATCTAAGAGGGCCGGAGGGATCCGTTATTTATGCGGCGGGACAGCGTATGTTGGCAGTGAGGGGGGGGGGGGGAGGGAGCAATATGGGGGGCGAGAGAAAAAAAAAAAGAGAACAGAATTACATACTGGTCAATTGATGTAGCAATGACATGAGGGAAATGGAAAATGGGATAAGTCGAACCAGGAGAGTGGTAAACCGACACTAAGACACAATGACCGGCTTTGTCGTTCTCTAAGGCGTAAGAAGATGCATATCAGAAATTCCAATTTCAACAAAAACAAAATGGCTATGGACCCCAGGACTGGAGTCACACCGGAGCAAGTCTGGAGTTGGGAAATTTTCAGCTTCATCTTCTTAATTGCCCCTCTTTTTCGTGCAACTTAACTTTGATTCTATAAAAGGTCTTCTCTGTCTAGCGATATTCTCCTCCGAGATTTGGGCATATAATGAGCAGCCACCCTCTTCGGGACACAGCTCTTCAATTTTGCAGGGGCCTTTAAGATGATATCAGTGAACTCTCTTCCATTGCTTCCTACTCCACGTAGAGTTTCCCCTCCAATTCCGCTTGGGGATGCGAGTGACATTTCTCATATCGACTTTCACGATGATGATGTGAATCATATTTCATCTTGAATACAATGTGTTTCGAGTACAGAGGTTGAAAATGATTGAATTCCTCAAATAAAATTGGATCAATAGCTTATTTTTGCAAAGTTTGAGCATTATGGGCGGGCCTGATATCATTCTGCTCCCGAAAGGAGAGGAGTTAGGAGGAGTGATCATTGGAAAGAGTAGCTAGGATACAGGTATATAGAGAGCAGCGAAAGAGGAGATGAAGCTTGCTGCCGGTATCCCCTAGTTCATGAGCAGCCATTGCATTACATTGCAAGATAGAAAACCATAGCGTTATTCTGCTTCTCTCCTCCTATCCTAGTCATCTCCTCTGGGGAAGGAGCTGTTCGATTACCGGTAGTGTTTTAATTGTGATTAGGGTTAACGCTGGCTATGTTCGAGAGCCTCATCAACCAAGCCATTGGGTCTTAATTAAGAATAGGCCACCCACCTCCTTTAGCCATTGCCCAGTCTACAAGTGCAAATTCCAACCTACGTGACTAGTCGTGACACTGCTAGCGTAACAAATTTCTTTGGAATCACTACTAACGTGACGGCCCTGCATCGGGTGTCAATGTTTATCTTACTACCGGTATGGTTATCATTTGCATGGTACCACAAGTCAGCTAAAGTATGATCATGACGCCCATTTTCAGCCACCATGTTCAACATTACTCCCGGCTATTAGCTCCCATATATGGAGCTGACTACCCGTAGTATGACGAACACATGAACAGTAAGACAAACTACTCGAGTAAGTTGCAGATCACAAGAAACCTGTATCCTTCGGCTAAGGAATTTCAGCAGTTGTCACCAAGCTCACGCAGTACAAGTAGCAGTTCTAATTGGTCGAAATAAGCTCTGATAGCACCTTGTCCGCCAAGAATTCCTAACCTGGAACACCCCTGTCAAATGACGGGAACTAGGCAACAGGGTGTCTAAACCCACCCGTGATTTAAACCACCTAGCTGAGCCTCTTTACTCCCACCTTTGTTTACCTCGTTCTCATTCCCCATAGCGGGCGAAACAGCAACACGACACGGTGGATCCGACATAGTATCAGGCAGAAAACTCGCTATAACTAGGATACCTGGCTACCCCGACTACCCAACTAACTAACGATAAATATCGTGCAGAGACTACCAAAATGTCTTCCTCAGTCCTGCAGACAACGTTAAAAATGACGTGGCTCCTCTCTATCCTTAACAACCTTCGCTTAAAACTCGGCCTGGGCGGCGGATCTCCAACCCCTGTTAGAAAATGCCAGGAGGTATGGCTCTTCGACAACACTGCATTTCCTACGCCGCGCCAACCCGGGAAATGGAGCGCCGAGTTCGTAGCTGCCTACTTTGATGAGGACTCCGGGGCCGACGCAGCTAAGGTCGTTGCCGAGATAGCGGACATGTTGGGCTTCGCTGGGGATGAGGAGGCGGAAGCTAGGATCGCTGAGCGGGTGGAGCCGTTTCTGAACATGATTCTCGCGAGAAAGTATGTTGATGTTATGTTTGGCGGGGAGGCCGGGGAAGACGGGGTGAATGGCGGGGCGGGGGTTTTGAGGTTGGGACCGGCAGCAAATCAGGGGATTAGTGTTAATGAGCTTGTCTTGCCGGGGGAAGGGTATGTCGACGATCAAGTTGTTGAGAGTTCTGCGGTATTTGTTGAAGGGGAGGCATCCATGCGAACGGCGTTCGCGGAGGAGGTTGGATGGGGCGTTATCTCTGGTTAGTATTTCTCTCACGTACTCTTCCACGCGAGCGCGAGGATTAATATCGGGTGTGAACAAAAAACAAACAGATATAGATGACACCATCAAAATCTCGGAGGTCCGCAATCGTATATCGCTCCTAAAACACACCTTCGCCGACATACCTACACCCGTACCGGGCATGCCAGAGCTTTACCAAACCATTCAATCGCACCTCCACAAGCCTGTCTGGTTCTACCTCTCTGCAAGCCCGTACAACCTCTACACGTTCCTGCGAAACTTTACATCCACCCACTACCCCCGCGGGCAATTAATGCTCCGAGAAATGTCCTGGATGGAGTTACAGTCGTTTATAGTCTCCCTGACCATTGGCACCCAACGGTATAAAGAGGACCGAATGAGGAGGGTTTTTGCGTGGCTGCCGAAGAGGAAGTGGGTGTTTATTGGAGATAGCACGCAGACGGACCCGGAGGCTTATGCTACGCTGTATAAGGAGTTTCCGGAGAGGGTGGGAAGGATTTGGATTAGAGTTGTGAAGGGAGTTGACGAAGAAAAGGAGAAGAAGTTGAATTCGGAGGAGAGGTTTGAGAAGGCATTTAAGGGGGTACCGGCCCATGTGTGGAGGACATTTGAACAACCGGGGGAGTTGGAGGAGAGTGTTCGGGAGTTGGAGTGAATCCCTAGATGCCGTTGGGTCTTGTTTGGCGTATTGGAGTAATGGGTGGTTTATTTCATAATTATACGAATAATTGGAGGGTTTTTCTGACAGCTAGGCAGTGGCTAGACGCTTATTCTATACAAGACCCTGATTAGACCAATTATGGTTTTTTGCTTTGTTTCATTCAAAGTTCTATTTTTTATGCACAAAAAGACAAAAAAAAAGTGCTATCCGCACCCCCGGTTCTCGCCGAACCCCCCTACCATCCACATCTCGGCGATCGAGGTCGACATTGTCTCGTTTCAGCAATAACATGACCACTCCTTCGTGTCCTTTAATAGCAGCCCACCAGAGTGGTGTTCGATCATACTTATCCGGGCGATTGGGGTCGACACTCTCCCGTTCCAGTAATAACTTGACCACTCCTTCGTGTACTGTGAGTATGGACAAAAGATAAAAAAAAAAGTGCTATCCGCCGCGCCCTTGGTCCCTGCTGAACCCTCACTGTTAGTATGGCATAAAGTAGTATTATCACCTCCCTTGTAGGACACTTCTTGTAACAACATTACCTTATTCCTTGTATTTTTGGCATTTGAGCACTGCCTCGTAAGCGGTCCGAGTTGTATTCACAGAGTTACCTAATAAATAATCTGTTTTACGGCTTGACAATTGGAACGCAAGAATAAAGGCCGCGAATCTCTGATAAAATTCTTCTGAGCCAGTTTTGCGCGTATCCGCTCGGACACCGGCGTGGAGGTTTAGGAGATTTAGTGTCTCGTAGTGAGCTGGAGAAGTTAGCCTTAATACCTAAGTTGAGAATTCCTCTATGAAATAGTTACTTACTAATCTTAACAACGTCGGCCGGGTGTAATCCGTAAAGTTGTTGAAAAGCATAAATGTCTTCCCTCCCCCCGATGCCCTCGTACAGTAATGCGTCTATCACAGCGTCGCCCCCGTGCGCTACCAAATTACCCTCGCGAACAATATCATGGTCTGACTGCTCCACGGCCTCCGGCAACTTGGTAACTTTAAAAGAACTAATGAAACGGCGCCGGATTTGCTTGTATTCGTATACGGCTAGTGACAAGGACGATACACGGGCCGTTAGCGCTTTATCATTGTCTTCTAGTTCCTTCACATGCTCTTCTAGTTCCTTCACATGCCCTTGAAGAAAGGTGACCTTGCTCTCGTGTGCATCAAGCATTGCCTTCATCTCAGCCAGACGAAGTCCACGCCGATTGCCGACAAATACATCATCCCGAACGTGCATGACCTCAAGGTTCTCATTGTCCAATTCTTCCCTGAACGCCTTTTCGGCCACCTCCTTCATTTTGTCCTCTTCACCAACTATAGTATCGGTAATGAGTATTGCTTCACAAGTTATATCATCCTCTTCAATCGTCAAAATCTCATTTGACGTTTTGTGCTTGTTTAAGAGCTCGGTCAGCTGTGCGGCAGTCTCTCCTCCATAGGGTATCTTAAGCGCTTTGCATTCGTCCTGAAGACGTTGTTTCTTCGTCGGGGCCATCACTTTTTTTGAGTAGGGTATTGCTTTATCGGAGAGTGGACAAAATCCCTTACTTCAAGCAGATGCGTCGACAAATTTGTCAAGACTAGCGATCGGTTAGGACAGCGGTCCACTGAACAGAACCCAGCTATGATGCAAGGAGGGGGCGCTAGTGGTACTGGCGCAGGTTTTGGCCGGAGAGATGGGGCTCCTGGAAAGGGGCGACAGGAGGACACGGAAAAAGTTGAGGCGTTGAAGGAAGGGAAATGGGGTGAGAGGGAAGGGAAGAGGAGAAGAATATGGAAGAGCAGGGAGTGAGGAAGAGGGATGGAAAAATGGAGGATGAGGAGAAATAGAGGGAGAGAGAGGGAGAGAGAGGAAGAGAGAGATGAAATGAGAGGTGAATAAATGCGAGAAGGTGGGGAGATGAGTTTGTTTTGTTCGGTTCTGGTTTGTATTTAGGTGTTGAGGATGGACAAACAATCGAGCCTGTGTTGAAAAGAGGGAGAAAAAAAGTTAAGGGCAGAATATGGGAGAGAAGGGAGCGAGGAAGAGAGACGAAAAAATGGAGGATGAGGAGAAATCGAGGGAGAGAGAGGGAGAGAGAGGAAGAGAGAGATGAAATGAGAGGTGAATAAATGGGACAAGGTGGGGAGATGAGTTTGTTTTGTTCGGTTCTGGTTTGTACTCGGGGAGGGATGAAAAAATCGGAACAGAAGATCAGCAAGGCTATCTGGGGAGTGAGGTAGCGAAGCAAGCACTTTGGAACAAAATCAGGCTTGGCACACAGCAGAAAGCCGGATGACGGTTTAGGGAAGAAAACTACGGTACATCACTATACCGTAGTCTAAACTTGACCATTTGCTGCACAGACAGCTAAGATGGGTTCCAGAACACATACCCAGCACCCTGTGCAACACCCTGTGCAACACCCATGGTTTAAGATGCCTCACAACCTGATCGCTGTTCACCCGTCGCCACATCGATCATCCCCTTCATCCTTGTTTTGCCACCAGAAGCGTTCCGATTTTTTTATCCCTCCCCGAGTATTTAAGTGTTGAGGATGGAAAAACATTCGAGCCTGTCGGTGGAGAGTGAAACATGGTATAGGAATTTTGTGAGCCGCATTCGCCAGAACTACCCCAAAAGAAAAAATTAACTCTAAGGATGGAAAATATTGGCCCAATCCGGCTTATACTCACCATCCACTTACCAATGTAGCCATCTCAAAGGACAATCGAAAGCGCTTGAAAATTCTCACGTTCCTTTTGCTCCTACTCCCAATTGCCTGACGTTTGTAAAAACGACTGCTATTGCATAATACCAAAATCTTGAGGCTCTAGCCAATTTATTTTCCCATATGCAATAGCAGTCGCTTTTACAAACGTCAGGCAATTGGGAGTAATTGTCGCTGAGGGTTCTGGCAACGTCGCTGCAGTGTCCCTGCATGCTAGCGCTGGCAAAGGAATCGAGCTGTACTACTCGAAAAATCGTCCCTGCACACTAAACGAAACTGCCTACGTCACCAAACTATTCGCAATCGCCACCAACCCCACTTCCCCCACTCTTATGAAATTGACTGATTTGTTCTATTTGGTTCCTTGCAAATGCAATGACAAGATTATCGCACGGCTACACAAGCTTCGTAGTCGACTCAAAGATTTGGGCGAACCAGATGACTTTGCCTTTGCTTTTTGGATCAGGGGGTAAGAGTAGGCTAGCGCTCCCGTCCCGTCCTCTTGGCATTATCCCCGCCGTCCCCCGTGGGCCCCCCCGGACGGTTTGAACATTGAGCGTGAGAGCTCTGGACCCTTTCGTTCTGGATCCCATTTACAAATTCTGGGGGTTGACTCCGGAACTATTAAGCATGGTGGGGGAAACCACATACTGGTGATATGTACCTAGCTTGAGCAAGATGGGTTGTATTTTCCCCAAGTAAGGTTTTGCTTGCTGTTCATCTTGTCATTTGATTCTAATTGCATGGCATAGATTTAGGTATACAGAAAATGTGCCTCGTTAATGTCGTAGCTACAGCTACAATGGATTAGCTTTTTCTTTGAGCGTTTCTTCCAACTGGAGGTACTGTGAGATAAATCCTTTGCTGCTCATTGATGAGGAGCAACCGATATTTTTTTGACTGAATTTACTGAATTAGAACTACAGTTCTCATGGCGGGTAAGAAGTAACGTACGGGAGTGGGAGATGGATTAGATGTAGAAGTAAATCTGTTTGTCTGTGGATTTTTTGCGAATCCTCACTACCGGTATTAGGTTACGGAGGTAAAACCTCTGAATTTATGATAGCTCAAAAAAAAAAAAAAAAAAAGAACAAAAGGCCAAATGCAATGCGATATGCTATCAGAAATATCTCCTGCCCTTCTGAATCTCCCCCCCCATCGCACCACGCACCAATTGAGATTTCCCGGTCCCCACTGTTTAGTTTCATTTTAGTTCATTAGCTTCCCCGTCTAATCCGCTTCCCATCAAAATACATTACAACGACGTGTCGTAAAAGTTTTTCTGCTACTTCATGCTCCCTGTGTTGGTGGTGGCCATGTACAATACTAGTATAGAGAGGCCGATGAGTGAGATCCTATGAATGCGTAATTCCCATGGAAGAACCATCTACCTACCATACACTCGATTATCCCCAAGGAATGCTATCACCACTCATCTTTATCACCTGATCGCTGCCACTAGCACAACTCACCCAGCCCCACACTTACCGACTAACCTCACGTCTGCCCCGGTGTTCTTCAACAGCGTATAGCTCAATGGAGTCGTGTGCTCCCCTTATTATCCCTTGAATTTACGGCTACGCCGGGTGAGCGCCGGAGCGATAAGTTGACAAATTCGGGTCACGTGTATGTAGTAGCGTAGAGCAGGGACATTTCTCACTTGCTGATGCGAATACTTGAATTTGCACCAGCGGAAAGAGAAGTTGTGGATTTCGGGGATGGTGTAGTGCATTGTAGAGAGGCGGAGGGGGCGCAGCCGGAATGGTTCTGTATGTAGATCGCCTCGTTCATGTCGTTAGAACTAGCTGGAGCGTTGGTGTTGGTGATAGTGGTGGTGGATGGGGAGGGGAGTGTAGTTTAGGAGGAGTTATATTGTTGGGAGGCTATTCCGAGACACACATAATGCCAAAGGAGTGTTCTTGGAAACGTCTTGGAGGGTAGGGTCTGCGTTGTAAGATAGTAGGAATTGGCTCGTTCATGAAGAGCGAGGAGTAGCGGTGATGCGAAGGGACGTTTCACCGAATATGCTGCGGGAATTGGGGGATAGTAGAGTGGGTTCCGAGAGGGTTTCGTTGGCGCAGTAGTTTTCTGAATAGACGGCTTGCTGCAGTGGGGTTGGCCGTAGAATAATCCATTTTGTCGGCGTTAGTATCTTTTCGGATAGGAACTCTTGAGGAGGTTTGTGTTCCCACTGTGATGGCTTGGTGGGGGGCTGTTGTGCGGTGAGGTTATTACATCATCACGGCCTTGGGGGTATAAGCCGGATTGGACCAATAGAGGAGGTTTTCCATCCTTAGGGTTAATTGTTTCTTTTGGAGTAATTCTGGCGAATGCGGCTCACAAAATTTGTATATGTTTGCTAGCCCAGACTTGCCATATTGCATCTCCCACCGATCCCCCCAACTTTTTTTTCTCTCTTTTCGATACAGGTTCGATTGTTTGTCTATCCTCAACACTTAAATACAACCAGAACCGAACAAAGCAAACTCATCTCCCGACCTTATCTCATTTATTCACCTCTCATTTCACCTCTCTTCCTCTCTCTCCCCCTCTCTCCCTCTATTTATCCTCATCCTCCATTTTTCCATCTCTCTTCCTGTCTCCCTTCTCTCCCATATTCTTCTCCTCTCCCTTCCCCACCTTCTGATTTCCCTTTCTCCAACTCCTCAACATTTTCCGTATCCTCCTGTCACCCCTCGTCTGGAGCCCCGCAACTTTGGCCAAAACCTGTGCCAGCACCACTAATGCCTCCTCCCTGGATCATAGCTTGGTTCTGTTCAGTGGACCACTGGTCTAACTGATCGCTTGTCTTGATGAATTTATCGATACATCTGCTTAAAGTAACGGATTTTGGCAACTTTCCGATAAAGCATCCACTACTCAAAAACAGTGATGGCCCCGACGAAGAAGCAGCGTCTTCGAGAGGTGCAAGGCGCTTGGGATTCCGTATGCAGGAGAGACGGCCACACATCTGATCGAGTTCATAAGCAACTATAAATAGCTAAAGCAGATTTTGACCATTGTGTGAGCAGAGAGATTTATGTCAGGAATCACCACGGCCTTATTCTCTCCCGTTATTTAAAGAAGGGAGCCCCCGATTCGCACGAGGACGGCGTTGAGCCAACTCATGATAAAATAGACTGAAGTTACGACCTGATACGCCCGGACATATTCGGACTCTTCCAGGGTGTCTTTGGCAACACGGATTACCGGGTTGAGGAGTGATGTGGGTTATTGAATAGCATCCGAGACTCACTTTCGGGGGGGTGTAAGAAACTGGTCAAGGGGTAGATACATCAGACTTTTGACGGTAAAGTTGTGGAGAGTGGGAGGAGCGCACGGACAGCTGCGCATGTACAGCAGAAGACGATGAAGAGCCAGGAGAGTATCGGTGTGATAAGGTACATGGTCTTACAGAAGTTGGGCTGAGTTAGGGGGGCAGGTGGAATTGTGCAGGAAGGTGTGGCGAACCTTTGGATAATGCCTTGAATACCCATCCGGCCAGAATATATGACGGCTCCGGATCCCCTCGGTTGGCTGTGCGATATCGACCTCATTCTTGTGATGGCATTGAACCCAGTTGAGGCTGTTTCGATATCTTCTGTGTAACGGCACTCCTCTGCACTCCAGATTTCCTGAAAAGAGATCTCTCGGTTTGACAAGCATCAGGGAGTGCGGCACCAGGTATGGCGCCAGGGACTTTGTCGCGATATCATAGGATTGATTTAGTGTTTGTACTGCTTGGTTATCCCAGCCAATCTTCGGTAATTGGATGGTGGTATGATTCTCAATTACCCCGTGCAATTTCATACTGGTCCAGTTATCTCAGCTTAAGTATTGAGGCTAACTTCTCCAGAGCACCACGAGACACTAAATCTCCTAAACCTTCATGCTGGTATCCGGGCGGATACGCGCAAAACCGGCTCAGAAGAACTTTATCAGAGATTCGCGGCCTTTATTCTTGGGTTCCAAGTGTCAGGCCAAGATACAGATTATTTATTATGTAACCCTGTGAATGCAACTTGGACCGCCTACGGGGGCAGTGCTCGAATGCCAAAAATACAAGGAATAAGGTAATGTTGTTACAAGAAGTGTACTTACTACTTTATACCATACTGACAGCGGAGGTTAGGCAGGGACCAAGGGTGCGGCGGATAGCACATTATTTTTGTCTTTTGTCCGAATTGATATCGGGTGTGAACAAAAAAGAAACAAAAAAAAAACAGATATAGATGACACTATCAAAATCTCCGAGGTCCGCAATCGTATATCCCTCCCGAAACACACCTTCGTCGACATATCTACACCCGTACCGGGCATGCCAGAACTTTACTAAACCATTCAATCGCACCTCCACAAACCAGTTATGTTCTACCTCTTGGCAAGCTCGTACAACCTCTACACGTTCCTGCGAAGCTTTACATCCACCCACTACCCCCGCGGGCAATTAATGCTCCGAGAAATGTCGTGGATGGAGTTACAGTCGTTTATAGTCTCCCTGACCATTGGCACCCAACGGTACAAAGAGGAGCGAATGAGGAGGGTTTTTGCGTGGCTGCCGAAGAGGAAGTGGGTGTTTATTGGAGATAGCACGCAGACGGACCCGGAGGCTTATGCTACGCTGTATAAGGAGTTTCCGGAGAGGGTGGGAAGGATTTGGATTAGAGTTGTGAAGGGGGTTGACGAAGAAAAGGAGAAGGAGTTGAATTTGGAGGAGAGGTTTGAGAAGGCGTTTAAGGGGGTACCGGCCCATGTGTGGAGGACAGTTGAGCAACCGGGGGAGTTGGAGGAGAGTGTTCGGGAGTTGGAGTGAATCCTTAGATGCCGTTGGGTCTTGTCGGGCGCATTGGAGTAATGGGGTGGTTTATTTCATAATTATATGAATAATTGGAGGGTTTTTCTGACAGCTAGGCAGTGGCTAGACGCTTATTCTATACAAGACCCTGATCAGACCAATTATGGTTTTTTGCTTTGGTTCATTCAAAGTTCTATTTTTTATGCACAAAAAGACAAAAAAAGTGCTATCCGCACCCCCGGTCCTCGCCGAACCCCCCTACCATCCACATCTCGGCGATCGAGGTCGACATTGTCTCGTTTCAGCAATAACATGACCACTCCTTCGTGTCCTTTAATAGCAGCCCACCAGAGTGGTGTTCGATCATACTTATCAGGGCGATTGGGGTCGACACTCTCCCGTTGCAGCAATAGCTTGACCACTCCTTCGTGTACTGTGAGTATGGACAAAAGATAAAAAAAAAAAGTGCTATCCGCGGCGCCCTTGGTCCCTGCTGAACCCTCACTGTCAGTATGGCATAAAGTAGTATTATCATCTCCCTTGTAGGACACTTCGTGTAACAACATTACCTTATTCCTTGTATTTTTGGCAATCGAGCACTGCCTCGTAGGCGGTCCGAGTTGTATTCACAGAGTTACCTAATAAATAATCTGTATCTTGGCTTGACACTTGGAACGCAAGAATAAAGGCCGCGAATCTCTGATAAAATTCTTCTGAGCCAGTTTTGCGCGTATCCGCCCGGATACCGGCATGAAGGTTCAGCAGATTTAGTGTCTCGTGGTGCGCTGGAGAAGTTAGCCTTAATACCTAAGTTGAGAATTCCTATATGAAATAGTTACTTACAAATCTTAACAACGTCAGCCGGATGTAATCCGTATAGTTGTTGAAAGGCATAAATGTCTCTCCTCCCCCCGATGCCCTCGTACAGTAATGCGTCGACCACAGCGTCACCGCCGTGCGCTACCAAATTACCCTCGCGAACAAGATCGTGGTCTGACTGCTCCACGGCTTCCGGCAACTTGGTAACCTTAAACGAACTAATAAAACGGCGCCGGATTTGCTTGTATTCGTATACGGCAAGTGACAAGGTCGATACACGGGCCGTTAGCGCTTTATCATTGTCTTCTAGTTCCTTCACATGCCCTTGAAGAAAGGTGATCTTGCTCTCGTGTGCATCAAGCATTGCCTTCATCTCGGCCAGACGAAGTCCACGGCGATTTCCAACAAATACATAATCCCGAATGTGCTCGACCTCAAGCTCGTCTTTGTCCAATTCTTCCAGGAACGCCTCTTTGGCCACCTCCTTCATTTTGTCCTCTTCACCAACCATAGTATCAGCAATGAGTATAGCTTCACAAGTTATATCATCCTCGTCGATTGTCAAAATCTCTTTTGACTTTTGGTGCTTGTTTAAGAGCTCGGTCGGCTGTGTGGCCGTCTCTCCTGCATAGGGTATCTTAAGCGCTTTGCATTCGTCTTGAAGAGGCTGTTTCTTCGTCGGGGCCATCACTTTTTTTGAGTAGAGTATTGCTTTATCGGAAAGTGGACAAAATCCCTTACTTCAAGCAGATGCGTCGACAAATTTGTCAAGACTAGCGATCGGTTAGGACAGCGGTCCACTGAACAGAACCAAGCTATGATGCAAGGAGGGGGCACTAGTGGTACTGGCGCAGGTTTTGGCCGGAGAGATGGGGCTCCTGGAAAGGGGCGACAGGAGGACACGGAAAAAGTTGAGGGGTTGAAGGAGGGGAAATGAGGTGATGGGGAAGGGGAGAGGAGAAGAATATGGAAGAGCAGGGAGTGGGGAAGAGGGATGGAAAAATGGAGGATGAGGAGAAATAGAGGGAGAGAGAGGGAGAAAGAGGAAGGGAGAGATGAAATGAGAGGTGAATAAATGGGACAAGGTGGGGAGATGAGTTTGTTTTGTTCGGTTCTGGTTTGTATTTAAGTGTTGAGGATGGACAAACATTCGAGCCTGTCGGTGGAGAGTGAAACATGGTATAGGAATTTTGTGAGCCGCATTCGCCAGAATTACCCCAAAAGAAAAAATTAACCCTAAGGATGGAAAACCTCCTTTATATTGGCCAAATCCGGCTTATACTCCCACAGATCATTCCCAATAGGGATCGCGTGCCCACACTTCTTCTGAAAATAAGCAGGGTCTGCGAGCCCGAGAGCCAGGTTTCGATTTCTGCAGGCGTCTAATCCGGACGAAATCTACTAATTTCAGCTGAATGAGAAGTGGTCATGGGCTAGGCCAATATGATTGGCTAAACAAACAATCAAGAAGCGATTGCTCACCCCTCGGCGCACTCGTGAGCCTTTCCATCTTTTTCTATTCACCCCATTCACGTGATTGTGATCCAGAGTATGATAGAATTTGCCAATCCGCAACGGCCATTTTTTAGCATATCCACATTAGCATTTCTATTCCAGTATTGATCGGACCTATAGAATTTCGTGTAAGGTACAAGGGCCAGGCATTAAAAGGTGGAACGGTCCAGGGGGTTGGAGTGATTTTGGACAAAAAATATGAAATACTGCAACCGAATTGCTCTCTTGTAGAAAATATGTTGCAATGGTGAAGTACCTCTTAAACCACACTCTATGTAGCATGCTTTACAATAAAGTTAGTAACTTCGAAGGTTGGTCTCTTTGGCCAACATCTCTATAACAAGGAAATATACACTCCATTAATAGAGCAGAGTAACCTCTACACATAGATACTACAGAATGTTGATCTCTTAAATGAGCCATTAGGTTTTGCAGCCAAATCATGAGGATGACAGCACTAATTGAAATCACACTTTAAAAGGTTGGACACCATGCTCATCAAGCACCTCTTAGTATTTTATTTAGTGGCAGATGTGTTAGAGTAGAGGTCATCTACATCACTCAAAGAGATTTTTCTTTATACATTACATGAGAAGGGAGGAAGCATTAATTCTCTAAATATTCTTCTCACAAGTGTACCACCACGGCTGAGACATTACTTAGAACAGTACCGATCTTTATTGCCTGACCCTTGTATGTGTTAGGAATATTACGATACCCTTTTTCTTCATAATTTTTGCTTACCGGTGATGTACTTAGGGGTGCATGAAAGTGATTAATATTTTGTAGTGCAGTGTAGCAAAAAGTAACAGGACAGGTAAGAGAGTCTAATACCTAACTGGCCCTATGACTTTAGTCTACACTTCGCCACAAAATATTAATCACTTTCATACACCCCCTAGTATAAATATCGATCAAAGTAGGAACAGGAGTTCAATTCCCACAAATTCACTACATAAAAGAAAAATGAGTAGGGACACTAAAGACAAGAGAGACTGAACCTAATAAAATTCAATCTATAAAAATAATGAGAACACTAATGAAACACAACAGAGGGTACCAAAACAAATGGTACCAAAATAGGAGAAAGAGTTTTTGGTTGAGTAGAAATCTTGTTCCCCTGCTATTTGCCTACCACCCCAGCAGACGAAAATTACCTTCTCCACCATCAACTCATCAAAGCATCATCACTCTCTCCCCTGTGAAATACTCCCACTCGTACCATCATCTTCCTGACAGCCCCTCACATTTTCTATACTCAAGGAGTGAATAGTAAGCAATATAGGTTTCGTTTGCGAGCTCCTTAGCTAAGTAGTTCATACTGGGATCTGAACATTGGTATATGTTACGGGGCGTTCTTATCGGTTGTTGCACAACAGGTAACAACTTGTCTTACTCGCTAAGTCTTTACTTGTCAAGACTTCAAGTGCTTATATTCTTCAATATTTCAAGATAAACTCGTGAGCCTCTTGTTAGACATATTGGAAGCCGATGTATGCAGTACTGGATTTCAGTGCACAGACTCCTGCATATATGTGACCGTATTTTCCTACACATACCCCTGCGGCCCCAACATTGGGACACTACGTTGTGTGAGGTACTTGTCGAAGTTGCGATAGTTCTCAGGATTTCCTCCCCAGGGACTGCTCACCATAACACCATATACGTCACAGCCCTCCGTCTGACCAGATGCTGTTCATGGGATATATGAGAGGACAACCTAGTGAAAATTATGTAAGTCGTTCAGACAAAATTGGTCCATGCTACATAAAGCTATAAGTCCTTAAAGTTAAAGATATAAGGGAAACAAGAGAGTGGACATGCAAGCAAAATCACTCCTATGAGTTAGGGGATCCAAACGCCAATAGTGGAGACCAACGGTTCTACTCAGAGCCAGTCAGTAAGGTAGTAAAGGTCTTGCGCATTAATAGCCATTGGAGCGATTACGAGCAAAAGTCATACTGAAGCCTAATGCATACACGGTCTGAAAACTTGTAGAAGTGAATGGCCTGACGAGCTGACGAGTTGGCCACTTCTTGCATGATTCGGTGAAGAATATTATTACGCTAGCTGGTCGGGCTGGGTGTACTCTGAACTCACCTATTACTGACGGTACTGACACACTCTCTTGATAATATCATGGTGTCCGTCTTCATAATACAAAGCGAAGAACTAGATAGTTGCTAGGGCCAGAAGGTGTTCGCACTTTCCTGTTAGAAGGAAATTAGTTAGCAGAGACTGAGTTAGTATGGTTAGCACATATAGGCCGCGAACACTCAGATGCAGAATATAAATATCAAAGTGCCTTCCTAACTTTACAATCATTATCAAGTAACCGGAGAAGAGATCTTATCAATATAAAAAGTTATTATCTTAGAAAAATATTATTATCCCATTATACCTTTTATGAATCAATTACCTTACAATTAATCTTTGGATTATACCCACAAGTCTTCCTAGACAATCTCTGTTTTTAAGACGCAGGTCTAGCCCTGTTACGGGGTAACTAACTCAAAGGAATAGAGAAAGGTAGGCCGGATCGTATTTGAGATAACGGAGGGAAGTCAGGAAGGCTCAGGAGATGATGGTTCAATAAAGGTAAAGTAATAAAATAGAAGTTCTCGAATCTTCAAACTTTGATAACTTGTTATATTGTTAAGGTCTCTTCTCCATTGCTTGATTTTCTCAAACTTCGGGGAATAGCCCTTACTACTTATACTAAATTCTCGCTACTTCCTGATTCCTAACAATCATGTATCTTTCTAAGATTTCAGCTTCATCAAAGGAAGTCCGAACACTCTTTGACCCTGAATAATTACCCCACTCGAACTCAGAGAACTCCCGACAACTATTTCATCTGAGGGTGTCCCCATTCCACCAGTAGATAGTCTTTGATCTCTCTGTCCTAATAGACTAAGATCATATATGTGGTCGTAATGCCAACATACCAATAGTCTTTATGGTGAACTATCGAGTAATCAGTTCGAATAGCCAGATAATAATACATAATGCAGAATATGGATATGCACCGGATAAGGAATAAAGTACTCTCACTTTATCTTTCCAATCAGTAATCATACTCATAGAACGTGAGTTCTTCCGGTATCCCGAGTAGTCAACATAGATGCCTCCAGTTGCTCCTACTATGGTGAGCTGAGGTTGGACATACGCTCCTCCATTACGGTGGCGCAGTCTCTACTAATCATACTGGTGAGCTATTCTTATGTGCATAATACTAGCTCTCTCTTCAAAAGGTTGTGTCCCCAAAATCCTTCTTGACATATAATACATAAGTAGTGATAAACATTAAATATTAAATTCTTTTAGTACTCTACAAGGTAGGGTAAAAAACCTTCCGCGTTTGCTTAGCCACGGCAGGAAAACCTTTCCGAGTAATACTACTTAGCCCAATGATGGCATTTCCAGGTTTTCCCTATGAAACATATCTACCAATTCCTTCGCATTTCCGAAATGCTTGGGAGATTCCCAGGTGTAACCTGCTACTAAGTATCGCGAGATTCCCAGAGGGAGATCAGGCGATACTGAAGGACAGGAGTGGAAGCGTCGAGTGGAATCTCTGTAAGAGATATAAGAAAGATGAGGGGCTAATAGAGTGACCGTTCAACTTGGAGTCTATTAAAGAAGAGCGTTCCTGTGAGGCTTGAGAGTTCGAATCCTTAGGGGATCTTGAGCTCTTTAAATACAAATAAAGTATAACCAAATATCCTGTCCAAAAAGCAGGTATCAAAATGCAAAGCTACATGAGTAGCGAAACTTCTAAGTCCTAAACAAGGTCATAGAAGCGACAGGATATAACTAACAAAACAGGTAATGAAATAAAACAAACAAGGGATCGCTACTGATATACTAATCCAGTAATACATAGTAGGAAAGCGTAGGTTATCCTAATTGGGTACAAAATCAAAGGGTGCAAATAAGCGAGCAAGGGAAGGTACTACCCAATAGGAAACTATAACAATAAGGAAAGTACAAGGATGGATTGTGCGTTACTAGCCTGAGGGAGTCCTAAATAGGCAATATCCAATGTAGGTGTAGTGAGTAAAGGAAATAATAATAGATTCCGTTACACCAGGTGTTTTCATCTTCCGAACACCCTTTCCACTTAATGAAATACCGTATTTCATGGAATGTTTGGGGTCTTCCTCTAACCCGTCTTTCATAACAGATTATTTCACTCTTAACTATTTTCTCCACCTCCCATTCCAGATCTCAATCAATCTCTTCGGGTTGCATAGGTGGTTGTTCTCGAGCCGGTCGAATGGAAGTTTGGTAGGGTTCGAGTAACGATACATGGAATACTGGATGGATTTTCCAACAGTCCGATAGTTCGATTTTATAGGCAAGGTTTCCTCGTTGTTCTAGGATTCTAAGAGGGCCGTAAAGTTTGGGGGCTAATTTCTTTGAGGGGCGTTTTGTGCGAATATTTTTTGCGTTGAGCATAACCAGGTCTCCGATTTTAAAGTCTAGTTGTTGCTTAGCCTTTCGATCATGATATCGTCCCATGGCTTTCTTTGTCTTCTCGAGGGATTCTCTTGCTTGTTGATATATCGTTTGCATCCAGTGAGCATACATATTAGTTCCCGGATTCCGGGCTTCTCGTTCTTTTCACCATTCAGTCTGAGGATGATAACTATAGTTTGCGAAGAAGGGGGTCATTTTATGTGCGGTGGTGTTTGAGTTGTTATAAGCAAACTCAGCGAGGGGTAAAAGGTGGTATCAATCATCCTGATCGTAGTTGACAAATATTCGGAGGTAGCCTCCCAGTATTTGGTTAACTCGTTCTGTTTGTCCATTAGTCTGAGGGTGGTACATAGTCGACATTTTTCGTTTGATGTTGAGTTTTGTGCACAATGATTCCCAAAATTCACCAGCAAACTTTGCATCCATATCTGAGATGATTTCTGAGGGTAGCCCGTGATGTTTCCATACTTCTTTAAGGAATGCTTCTGCCACATCTTGTGCAGATGCTTTTTCTTCTAATCCGATAAAATGTGCCATTTTCGTGAACCGGTCTACTACGACCATGATTTATGTATATCCTGTCAAATTTGGTAGTTGAGTAATAAAATCTACCGAAGTCAAAGCCCAAGCTGCAAAGGGTACTTGAAAGGGTTGAAGTAAACCAAATCGTGCATGTCTTGGAGACTTGGCTTGTTGGCAAGTAGTGCAGGATCGTACGTAGTCATTAGCCCAGACGGTGAGTCCTTTCCGGTAGAAGTCTCGCGTAATAATTTCGAGTGTCTTATCTTGTCCAAAGTGTCCTGCTACTTGCGAGTTGTGATATCCTTTGGCAATAAGTGTTTGCAGGTCTTCGTTTGCTGGAATATATAGTCGGTTCTTGTAGTAAAGTAGATCATCAGATAGAGTCCATTGTTTCGGCAATTCCTTTCCTTCTCTTATTATAGTCTCCAATTCATCTTTTCTCCGCAGCCAATCTTGATCTTCTTTTGCCACCTGTCGAACATTTTGCAAAAGGTCAGTCTCGAACTTCTTAAGGTTTGCCTTTGCGATAATAGCGTTAGACAATAGAACTTGTCCTTTTCGAAGTATCAGGTGGTGGTTGATATCGGAGGTATCATAGAATTTGTGTGTACCGCTCGAATGGAGGAAGCATATCGTTGGTTGAGTTTCTTTCAACTCCAATCCTCGTCCCGAGCTGCCAAATCCTTGTCCAGCTCTTTCTGTCTCATCCATCTCATCCGCTTCAATCCAATCTTGATCATCTATGCTTTCCACTACGAGTTGCACAATGCGATCTCCTCTCTGAATTTCGAAATCTGAAGAGCTATGATTTATGAGAAGGACTTTGATTTCACCTCTATAGTCTGCATCGATAACTCCAGCATCTACCGTTAGAGCTTTGGTCGCCAAGCCACTTCTTGGTGCAATACGACCGTAAGTACCATTCGGGACTGCAATAGCTAATCCGGTTTTAACAAGATGTCGATTCTTAGCTGGGATCGTTAAAGCTTTGATACTGTAGAGGCCATGTCCTGCGGCAAGTTTGGAACCTCGAGTTGGGATTCTTGCATTTTCTGAAAGTCTTTGAACTCGTATCTGGTTTTCTGTTTCTGACTGAGGAATTTCCTGATATAACGGTGAAGAGGTTTCCCCCCAAACAATCGCAATTTGCAATTTGCCGAAGTGTTTAGGTTGTAGAATTTGCTGTTCGCGATGCGTAGCTCCCACCTCAGGGTGGTACTCCGGCCGCCTGCTTAAAGCATCAGGTTTTCCTCCTTTCGAGCCTGGTCGATAGACGATAATGAAGTTGAAGTCACATAATTTCTGTGCCCAACGAATTTGGCGTGCCGTCCAAGCTTTTGTGGTCAGAAAGTATTGAAGATTTTGATGATCGATATAGACTGTAATTGGCTTTTCCGTTCCTTGGAGGTAATGTTTCCATTCCATAAAGGCAACGAGAACAGGCAACAATTCCTTATCGTGGATGTCATAGTTCATTTCCGCTGAGTTGAGCTTTCGGGAGTGGAATGCGACCGGATGTAATCGTTTCCCTTGAAGCTGTGAGAGGATGCAGCCAAGGGCGTAATCGCTTGCATCAGTCTCAACTACCGTATTGCGTTCTGGGTGAAAGTAACATAGGATCGAGGCCATGATGAAGCATCGCTTTAGGTATTCGCAGGCCTCGTCCTGGTCTTTTCTCTACACAAAACTTTATTTTTCTCCTTTTAGCAGGTTGGTAATTGGAGTGCAAATTTTCGAGAAGTTTTTGATAAATCGTCGATAGAAATTTGCGAAACCGATAAAGATCTGGACCTCGTTCACCGATGTCAGGGGTTTCCAAGCCTTAATTGTTTCTACCTTCTTCTCATTTATCGTAACTCCTTCCATTGTTACAACATATCCAAGAAAATCAACTTTTTTAACATGAAATGTACTTTTTTCCAATGATACTGCCATCTGGTATTCCCGCAACCGTTGTAAGACTTTTCGAACGAGAGAGATATGTTCCGTAAGCGATTTCGAATAAATTATGATATCGTCTATATAAACAACGACCCCCTGGTGGTGGAATTCGCGGAGGATTTCGTTCATCATAGTTTGAAAAGTTGCTGGTGCATTGACAAGACCAAAAGGCATGACCTTATATTCGTAAAGTCCATATTGAGTTCGAAAAGATATTTTCCATTCATCACCTTTGGGGATTCTAATCAGGTGAAATCCATCCTTCAGATCAAGTTTCGTGAATATATGTGCATCTCGCACCTGATTCCTTAGTTCCGTCATTAAAGGAATTGGATATTTGTTGTGGATGGTAACCTCGTTAAGGCCTCGGTAGTCTACTACCAACCGAAGCCGACCGTCAGGTTTTGGCACGAAGAGAATAGGTGCTCCCGCTGGAGACTTGCTTGCAGTAATTTTCCCTTGTTTCGTCATATCGGTGATATAGGAACGAAGGGCTTGGAGCTGTTTCTCGGACAAGGGGTATATAGGACCCCATGGTGGTTGCATATCAGGTTTGAGATCGATCGCATGGTCAAAATTACGACGAGGAGCTAGTTTCTATGGAGTTGAGGGATGGAACAAATCGAGGTAGTCGTGGTAGCATTCTGGTAGACGATTAATAATAGTAACTTTCTCGTCGTCTTCTCTCTCAATATTTCCTATAACTACCGCGTTAGGATCACTAAGGACGTCTTCGTCCCACTCAACTGAAATTCCTTCATCTTCTGGCAATAAATGTGATTGACAGCAATCCGCGTCAAATGACCAGGTGTTCCGGTCTGCGATATTGCTAATTGGATGTTCCTGATGCCACCATCCAAATGGTATAATCATACCATATTTTCCTGCCGGACCTATTTCGCAGGAAACGAGGGAGAGGTGATGGTTTTTTCCTATTTCTAGGTAAAGGGGATAAGTATAATGCGATCCGCTGGTAAAGCCCTGGATCCGTACTGCGTCGGATCGAGATTCATAAGGTATGTGAAGGTCATGAACGAGTTATTCATTGATAAGGAAAATATTTGATCCGGAGTCTAGTGAGACTGGAATCCGATAGCGATTTCCGAGGATATATATGTGTGCATGTCCTTCCGGACAGTTATAACGCAGGGGTTCTTGGGCAATAGTGTTTTTCCGCTTGCTGGACGGAGTAGGAAAACTCTTGGCTCGTTTAGAAGCCATGTTGATTTATTGTCGTAAGGTGTTTGGGACAACGCCCGCGTCGTTTCGACCACTTAGGTCTCCTCAGACAAACTAAATTAAACATAATAATTAAAAATTAACTTTATATTCCCAAGCAGCCCACTACAAGCGGACTTTACCTCCTGCCGAGGGGTTCCCGAAAACCATAAAAGAAAATTCACAATGGAGCGGGAAACTTAGCTGAAACTTTTTTTTTTTTTTTTTTTTTTTTTTTGATTTTCCTTCTGGGGTTACGCCATTGCCACCCACACCTTAGGGGACCTTCGCGCAACATAAAAAGGAGCGAGCCCGCTCTTTTTCTACCGCTCCCCCTTTTTTTATTCCCAGCTTCCTGGAAAAGTAGTTGGCCGGAAAGCCCTCCGTCTCGTCCACTTTCCGGTGGCCTTCTTTTAGGTCGCACTGCCTTGGGGGGGGCAGGAAGAAGAGTAGTGAGAGTCGATGGTTGATACTCACCTCAGGAAGTTCCCCATCCTTTCCCCCGGGGTGGGCAGCAATTTTGCAAATAGGGTCTAACTATTGCATAAAGGTGGTAACTTTTTTTGGGTAAAAAATTAAAAATAATTTTTTTGTTTGTTGGTTCCTCAAGCTAATTTGGTAGATGTCTTTTTCGATTTTATCAATCCTTGCTGGTTCCTGCTGGCCGTGACAATTTGTTTTCCTGCTTGCTTCTCAAGATCAAGGTAAGCGCCACTTCGTTGTCATTCTTAACTAGTCGGTTGGCTCCGATGTCTGTCTACTAAGTCAGGTAGTTTCGGACTTATGGACCTAGGGAGACCAATATGTATTGATAAATCGTTTTATGCCATCTCGGTGTCCGATAATTCCCAAACAAGTGAAGGAGAGAATCGATAAATTTGGTTGACTTTTGGGGTGGGTTTTGGGTACGGAGAAGGTTGCTGCACGGCTAGGGTTGTTGTTCGCCGTCGGAACTGAGGTTTTGTTTTATCCCGTCCCTTATTGTTTAAAAAAGTTGTTGCCACGACAGCTTGTCTTCTACACTTCTGCCATCGGTGGTGGACAAGGTGGCAACGAGTGTAACGGTTCTCCTTTTTTCGTTGAGCTATCAGTTGGTCGGAAATTCCTTTATGAGCCTCCTTCCTATCGGTATGTTCGTCTTTGGAATTATTTTTTTCCTGCGCAGGAGTCATTCGAACCGCCTTCCATCTGGAAGCGTATTCTTTTCGGCCTTTATTGGTAAAACCATCAGGTCCCTTCTTCGAGTTAAAACCTTTGTCATTGTTGACTTCTCGCTTTCGTTTCATAGTCGCTGTCGGTGGGGTGATTATCGATTTCGATATTTTCCGCCGTTCAAGAAGTTCCTCCTCTTGTCTCCCAACATCCCGAAGAATTTCCATCCATTCTGCATCATTAGCAAACTTAAAGTAAGAAAGTCGCCTGAGAATGTCTTCGGAAAGTTTACTCTCCACTCTTACCCTCCACGCTATTCCAGTGCGGCCTGCTTTGATGTTCAGGTTTTCGAGAAGAAGAAGGTAGGTATCGATTCTGCCCTTGTATGTGACTTTATCCAATTCCTCAAGAGCTCTTCGTCCTTCTTCAATTCCAATTTATCGTTTGGTAATTTCTTGTCAGAATCGCTCCCACGTGGAATAGGCGGAGTCTCAAGCGTAACCACCTAAACCCCCCATGACTTTTCGGTATTTTTCTGAAAAAGGTGCGACTTTGTTGCCCTTTGTTTTACCGTGAGCAAACACAATTAGATGGCTATTATCTTCCCATTGCGCAGGATTGCGGTCAAAATAATCTTCGCAAGCCGTTAACCAGTTTCGTACATCCTGGTTGTCTTCTCCCTGAAAGAAATAAGGAGGTTCAGCGATCTGGTTTAATGGTCGCTGTAGTTCGCTAATGTTTCGAAAGAATTCTAGCATAGCTCTGGTATGCGGGAAACGTCTCTGGGAATGGGCGTCTTCCGAGGAGGACCTGCCGGCCTGCTGCCCTTTCTGCCTCGGTCGCCTTCTCCATCATCATCATCGTCATCTGAGTCGTCAGGGTTTGGGTCTCCACCAGTATTACGTAGTGGAGGTGGGGGTGGTGGCGGGTTTAATCCTTCTCTTCCCATCAGCAAAAAAACAGCCTGCCCCCTGTGCCTCATGTCGTTGAGTTTTACGTTTTGGCACATCGTGACTCCTATGATTGCGATATTAAAAATCCCGTTAGTTTGACTAAAGAAGATGATATTAATTCTGTTTTCCGCAAAATATGAGCAATTTTTATTAAGAACTCACGGACTTTTTACATACCGAAGTTGAGAAATTTGAGTTCATAACATACAACTTTGTAATGTAAAATGTCTATAAGATATTGATAAAAATAGCTCATATTTTGCTAAAATTAAGATTTGTATCTGATCATTAGGAGACACAATCGGAAGCATCATGATTAACCAGGGTCATTCGCGATTAGCCAAAACGTAAAACTCAACGACATGGCTCACCGTGGAGCACAAAAGACAGATTTTTTTTTTGCTGATGGGCCTTCAACTCCTTTTCCTTTATCTTGAGGAGTTGATGCCGAATTTTTTGTTTTGTTGGTAACATCATATGTTTCCAAAGGTTTTGACCGACCTCGGTTGGAGGGTCCAGGTTCGTCATCTGCCGCAACTGAGGTAGCTACTGAATAAGCCATTAATTGGGCTTCGAATTTTCGGACAAGATTGTCAATTGCAGCTGGTGCCTCTTTAGCCTGTTGAGTTAAGATTGCTTGCGCTTTTTTGTGATTATCGTTGAATTGGGCGGCAGTGAATTCGTCTTGTCATTTCAAGATTTTTGCTGCTTCGATTTTTTGTTTCTCGAGTTTCTTTTTCCATCTCGCCTCTTGCTGATCGAACCGGTGTTTCAGAAAAAATAGTTGTTCAGCCAATTCGAGGTCTCGGCTTTGGGAGTCCTGGTTATCGCCTGCCCATTGCTCTTGTTGTAGTCTAAAAGCTTCTCAGACTTCTTCTCTTAACCGATCTTATTCTACTTGCATCGCACTTTGGAGTTGAAGTAGGTATTATCGGTGTTCGGCGAATTCAGCTTCGGTAACTTCCTCGTTTCTGGCCAAGCTTCCATCGAATAGTCGGAGGTTGGTATATGCTGCCTGAATCTCTGCTGTGAAGCTACTTAAAGCAAGATGTGTTTCATCTTGGCTTTGGTGGATTTCTCCCAAGATGAACCGAAAGGCCTCTGCTAATTGGTTTCTGAATTCTACAGAGGGGTTGGGGCGAATTCTGGAAGGTCTTCGTAAAGTCGGACTTGATGTTGCAAGGAAATGTGAACCTGTCCTACTCAGGGCAAAGGACCCGGTAGTAGGCGTATTTGAGTTATCGGTGGGTGGTATTGATCCTGTCGGTGTTGAACTGTTGTCACTAGTATCCATTGGATCGGTAGGCGGTGGAACAGGGGAGTCTGGTGGTCGTTGATCAGACATGATGAAAGGTACGCAATATTGAGGGAAAGTAGCACTCGATAATTGCAGGGGGTATGCTAATGTTTTGCTATAATAAAGGCTTTACTATAGCTTCGGTACATTGGGAAGTTGTAATTTTGTTTCTTATCGTGAATGTTCCAAACCGTCCGGAGTGCTACGTTTCGCAGGTTCTTTTCGTAGTCTGGACAACAGACTAGAAAGAAGTTGTATGGGATAGCTCATTTCCACTTCTTGCAAGAAGGGCACTTGAAGAAGCTATCGCAATTGTAATATTGCCTTGGCATGTGAGAGGCTAAGGTATTGTGGAGGAGCCTTGCTGACTTGAGGGTAACAATATAGTGTTACGGGGTAACTAACTCAAAGGAATAGAGAAAGCTAGGCCGGATCGTATTCGAGATAACGGAGGGAAGTCAGGAAAGCTCAGGAGATGATGGTTCAATAAAGGTAAAGTAATAAAATAGAAGTTCTTGAATCTTCAAACTTTGATAACTTGTTATATTGTTAAGGTCTCTTCTCCGTTGCTTGATTTTCTCAAACTCCGGGGAATAGCCCTTACTACTTATACTAAATTCTCGCTACTTCCTGATTCCTAACAATCATGTATCTTTCTAAGATTTCAGCTTCGTCAAAGGAAGTGCGAACACTCTTTGACCCTGAATAATTGCCCCACTCGAACTCAGAGAACTCCCGACAACTATTTCATCTGAGGGTGTCCCCACTCTACCAGTAGATAGTCTTTGATCTCTTTGTCCTAATAGACTAAGATCATATATATGGTCGTAATGCCAATATACTAATAGTCTTTATCGTGAACTATCGAGTTATTAGTTCGAATAGCCAGATAATAACACATAATGCAGAATATGGATATGCACCGGATAAGAAATAAAGTACTCTCACTTTATCTTTCCAATCATTAATCATACTCATAGAACGTGAGTTCTCCCGGTATCCCGAGTAGTCAACATAGATGCCTCCAGTTGCTCCTACTACGGTGAGCTGAGGTTGGACATATGCTCCGCCATTACGGTGGCGCAGTCTCTACTCATAATACCGGCGAGCTATTCTTATGTGCGTAACAAGCCCAATAATAGACACGATATCAGCTACTCCTAACACCTCTTTACTTATCTCGCGCGTCTTGCTAATAAGATAATATCGAATGAAGTACAGTCACTCGGCAGAAGTGTTTGTGATCCGAGACAAGTTTAATTGCGATTGCGCAATAGCTTCCAGTGTAGGGGGGTTGTCAACGATTAACCATCATCAATCAAGAACATATAATTAATTCTTAACCATTATCATGAGAAGTGTAAACATAATTATAAATTAAATAATAAAAATTGAAATCAAAGGAAATAAAGCTAATATCTTGTATAACTTGACAAAAAACTTCTTAGGTATGATATTCCTCTTCACTCCCTTTCTTACTCAAGATTATTCTGGCTGCTAAAACTCACTGCTGTGTAATTCTGATAGACTGCAGCCCACTGAACTCTTTTAATAAGATAAGCAGGGTTAAGCTGGAGGCTTCATTACTAGTTCATTATTGTAAGTTAGCATAAATAATGGAACATTATGATGCAAGAGTTAGCACTGCTTGACCAACACCCAACTCAATAAATGACTACTAAAACCACAACCAAAAACATATTTAAAAATAAGATAAATATATAATCCTGATTAATGCCTTGTATGTTGTCATTCTGGTTTATTGAGATGTTTTAGTTGTGGTAAAAGTATGGTGAATTCGGGAGCGTGGTGGGAAGTGGAACCTTTGGCGAGATTGCTTAGTCACTTGAGACATGTTTCACCAACACTTCTGCTGAGTGACTGTACTTCAAGATATAAGATATAATCAAACTTATAATAAAGATATTTCTTATTTCTCATAAATCACTTTAGATAGGAAATAACAGTAAATAGTTGCGTAAAGAACTGACTATCCTCCACTCACACTCCATATATAGTTCTTTCCATAACCACTTAGTAATCCAAAAGCTAAACTATGAGTTCCTATTGTGACCCATGTAAAAACATAACTTTGTATGACTCAAGTGAGTCATTGATCAAATTAATTAAACTTAACTAAATCTAAGTCTTACTTGACTCATATGTGAGATCCCATGACCAAACATAGTCATAGTGAGAAATACCCAAAACTCTGAAGGTATGTAAGTACGATACCTTATGAAAACCTTCAAACCATACCGAGTTTGTAATAGTATGCCTCTATGAACACTAATAATGTTCGGTAAAACTCATCTCTTCTGACTTGGTTACCATCGGCTTTGACGGAGGTGTGAAGATTAAAGAGCTCAATTGTTTTATCATGGGCTGTAGAAGTTAGCTTTAATGCAGGTACTTCAGTTAAGATCAGATACTGCATAAACTGGGAAAACTGAAAATGGCGCTAGAGTACTCAAGTAAAGTGTGACTCCGCGAGCGAGTGAGAGTTAACCTCTACAGGAAACTCTTTCCATTAAAAAGAAAACTTTGGGAGAAATAACCCCTGTGGGAACTAAGAGTCAGGATCTAACCCTAGAGAGCAACTTTCTTACGAATTTCTCTCACCTATTGTCATCAACTCTCCGTGGCTGCCCTAGCGCCATTTCTAGTTTTCTTAGTTCATATGATATGGGTAGTGTAAAATACTTACTGATATACTGAACATCAGATGGGTGGAGTCAGTATAATGCCTGGCATATATAGGTATCCAGCTGTCCCTCAATGCCGTCGCACAGCAAGATGTCAATAGTGGCGTCACCAGAATGTGCTGTGACATTGCCCCATAGAATGACTTGCCTATCCCATAGCGTAAGAACTTCCTTCAATGTATCATGTTTATAGACAGTCAAGAATTGATTTAGAGCCCGCTTGTAATCAGGCCTGGCCAGTTGTAATATTGAAATATGATCAGTCAGTGTAGCGTCGTTCTAGACGAGTGCAACATTGTTCTAGGTAAGTGTGGCGATTTGTATCTCAAGTATATGAAAACGCTGCAGCACACCAGTGAGGCCAAGACCCACGGGATTCTCAATATAAAGCTCTCCCATAACTTGGCGAACTTCTATATCTTCCTCTCCAAGAGTGTCCTTGAACACTTGAGAGGCGCTTCTCTTCACGCTGTCCTCTTACCAATTATCGCTTTGGTGAGGAGTATAGCATTGCAGGTGAGATTCTTGTCAGCTTCGGGCTTTCTACGATTCTTATGACTCTTCTAATGGCCCTTCAATTCAGAGCAGTTCCCAGTCTGACCAAGTTTTGTGGCCTTGCATTTTTTGTGAAGCTCCCCTTTAATTACCATATTTACTATTTAACTGATTGATAGGTTAGATAGATGGTTGGTTAGTTAGCTAGTTAGTGGTGTTTTTTCTTCTTCTTGGTTGGTGGCTAAATGGGGAGGTTGAGAAAACAGGGACCTATTCCTTTCATTTATGATAAATCTCGCCCATGCCAAGCCTAATCCTATGCCAAGCCCACCTCTCCAAGTATGGCGCACAGTACTAGGGGGTGCATGAAATCGATTAATATTTTGTGGCGCAGTGTAGACTAAAGTCATGTGACTGGTTAGGTGTTAGACTATCTGACCTGTCCTGTCACTTTGTGCTACACTGCGCCACAAAATATTAATCACTTTCACGCACGCCCAAGTACATTGAATTCCTAACCACCTTTCACCACTCCAACCCCCCCATTGTGATTCATGTACTAGTACCACCCTGCAGTGGTAAGCTAAGATCTGGATGGAGACTTCCTCCGGGAGCCCCTTCAAAAAGGGTGAACGCCATGCACAAAGGGTTGTGGGGTGCAGTCGGGCAAGTTATTACCGGGAGTGTGAAAATTCCAGAATTAGATTTTGTTCCCTTCTGATGACGATCCCACCAACGAATTCTGGCGTTTGACTCCGGAATTTAAACACATGATGATGGTGAGCCCATACTGGCGATAGGTACCTGGCTTGAATGGCTACTGACCACATTTTCTCCAAGTAAGGCTTTCTTGTTCCTTTCGTTACTTAATTCTAATTGAGTGGCATAGATTTCGGCATGGAAAAAAGAGCCTCGCTGATGTAGCTGCGATGGATTAGTTTTTCGTTTAAGGGCTTCCCCTACCAGGGGGCGTTGTGAGACAAATCCTTTGTTGCTCATTTGGGAGGGTGTGTGATATTTTTACGGAGCTCTCATGGCTGGTAGAAAGTAACGTAGGGGACTGGAAGGTGAATTAGGTGTAGGAATAAATCGACAAAATTAAACCGCTGAATTTAGCTCAAAACAAAAGGTCAAATGAAACATGATATGCTATAATATCAAAAATATCTCCTACCCTTCTGAATCTCCTCATTCCACCGTACACCAACCGAGATTCCCCCTGCCCCCACTGTTTAGGTGCATTTCAATCGATTCGCTTCTTCATCTAATCCACTTTTGATTCAAATACATTAGAACAGTGTGTCGTAAAAGCTTTTCTGCTAGATCACGCTACCTGGTGGCCATGTATAGAGGTAGACGGGTGAGATACCATTATTATCCTCCAGAGCGACGACCTACCAATGCAGCTATCTTGAAGAACAATCGACAGTGCTTGAAAAATGCTCACCTTGCTTTCGCTCCTAATGGCCACTGCTGGTTCTGGCGATGTTGCTGCAGTGTCCCTGCATATGACTACAGGCAAACGGATCGAGCTGTGCTACTCCAAGAATTGTCCCTGCACGCCTGACGAAACAGCCTACGCCACCTAACTATTCGCAACCGCAACCAAACCCACTTCCTCCACTGATACAAAATTAACCGATTTGTTCGATTTGGTTCTTTGAAAATTCAAAGATATGATTATCGCACGGTTATACAAGCTTTGTAACCGACTGAGAGACTTGGCTAAACAAGATGACTTTTCCATTGCTACTTTGAACCCACGGGCAAGAGTAGCCTGCCATCTCGTGGCTACCGTGGCTGCTCAGTGTGATGCAAAAATCAGAAATCTTGTTGGAACAGAGAGATTCCCTCTTGACTCTTCCCTAGCCGACTCCTTGAAAAAATGGCTTCAGCTCCTTCTGAGCAGCTTGCAGCATGGCTCTTGTTTTGATTTGTAAGTAAATAAGTGTCTTGTTCGCGAGACAATCACTATTTCTTACCTTCTGGCACAGGAGCCTCAAGCCACGCCCATCCTCGATATTACCTTACTCTACCCGATTAGAAAGCTGGGAGATTACTATACTGCTATTTCGGCCCTTATCAAGGAGATTGCGCAGTTGAACTCAGGCCATGAGTGCGGAGTCAGTTTAGCTAATGTCGTAAATACAGTGAATTTATTTTTTGTGTACAGGTTTTCCGCTTGAATATCATTAGAGCAGATTGTCTTTCCCAAGGTTTTACTTTTATTGTCTTTATTAGTGTTCCCTTAAGGCTTTAGTATTCCACTGAGAATGTTAGTTGAGTGTGGCTCCCTAACTGAGAGGGATGAAGCTCACAGCAAGGATTATGGGCGCTGATCGACTAGTACTTGTAATGGTGGAAAAGGTGGGGTGTTACGTGATGCCATTAAACTGGGGCAGTTCAACAGAGTAATTGCCCATGTGTCTGGGTTTCATGTCCTAAATGCCTGGATCGCTTTCTGACTAAGAGAAATTTTAAACCAGATTGTCCCTCTACCGCCTGACACCCAGCTCTCGGGTAACCCTCTCAGCATTTTTAACTAGTGTGCACGAGATAATCACATCTCTGAGGTTACCGGGGAAGATCTTGGCAAGGCATATCGAAGAATGAGAGAACTTCCTGGTGCCCCCGTGGCTGCGCTGAAAGCTAGTCCCCGCTCGGGTATTCTCTTGCACTAGCATTTGCTAAGTCCCCAGTCCCAAAAACCCCAGCAATTAGAATATCAAAGTTCACGTGCTGTGTGTGGACCATGGGTATACATATCGTATCGTTGCTTGAGGCTTGGGTTATGTGATTTTGGCTTTGTAAGGGTTTTTTTTGTTCAGAAGGGAGTTTATAATATTTCTGGGCCTGCCGGCGGAGTTTGGAGTGGGGACAAGGGTGAGGGTTTAGGGTGGGCTAAGAGCTAGCTTAGCTTGGGTTGTCATTTCATTGAGGTTCTCATAATTATTAGCGTTATTATTATAATGTTGGGGCTTTGCTCGAGTATTTAATTAATTGATTTTGAGAGGTTCGCTAGTGATAGAATTTCTTTCTTCCCTCCAGGCACAATTTCTCACAGCCCACCACGCCCCCCCTATCTAGGTATGAACTCTTACCTCCCCGGCTAAGGGAAATAATCCGAATCCCTGCCGTGGCACGGAGAGAGACAAGGTTGAAGGACTGAATCCGACTGATGGACCTATGATACGGGGTTTGGGAAAACGCTCATACCCTAGACCCAACGTCCATCCCTGCAAGTGAAGACTTGCCGAGGCGAGTTAGTCGGTTTAGTCTGTTATCTAATTGGAAGTGCCATAGGAGAAATTGTAACTTTCTTGAGCAAAAGTGTTGTATCGGTGGTGCAGCAGTGTATCATCTAGTAGGTGAATGGTTGAGTACGGTAAACCTGTTGCGGGAACGTGAGTAGAGATACCTTCTGGGATTGGGCATGCGGATTTGCGATGGTGCGGTGATATGCTATGCCACATGCGGTCTTGAAACTACTATCTGCGAGCATAATACGGTACCCAGAGCAGATCCCCGAACCGTGTTCGTCGGCACACTGACGGCTTTGAGCTCTGAGCTTCCGGGCTTCATACGTAGTTGTCGGATGCACTAGTTAGACTAGATACTTGAGGATGCGATAGCTAGATAGAGTTGAGGTGGATGGATCTGCAGGTACTTGGTTTTAAATTGCGCCTTGCATGCCGTTGTCGATCCAGCAGGCGGTGAGTCGGTCGGGGAGGAGAGGCTGTGGCGGGTTTATATGCAGAGGTAGACGAGTGAGATCCTATGAACGCGTTCCACTCCAAGGGCCCACTTATACCGTACACTCAGCTATCCCCTAGGAATGCTACCACCACTTCTCCTGATCTGGTCTCTGCCACCACCACAACCTGTTGGAAATATCACCAGGCGCGAGCACAGAATGGATTGTGAGAAGCGGGAAGATGTTCGAATTGAAGTCAAGAGTAAAGGAAGAAAAAAAGGAAAAGGAAAAGGAAACCTAAGTGAGAGCGCGAGGAAGCAAACACAAGAGGGTCGCTTTGGTGCAAGCCAGCATGAGATGAGTGCAATGGCTTGGTGCCAGATAGGTAACCACCACTTTCAACACGACCCACCCAGCTCCCACAATATTGACCAACCCTGTGTCCGTTCCAATGTTCTCTGACAACCTGAAAACGCCCAAGCGGCCGGAGCATGTCTTGTAATAGAGTGGTGTGCCCTCCGTATTAACCCTTGAATTTACGCCTACGCGGGGTAAGCGCCTGAGCGATAAGTCGACTGATCCTGATCGGGTGTATCCAGCAGTGTGGTGCAGTAACGTTTCTCCCGCTCTGGTGCTAATATTCGGATTTGCACATGCAGAGGGGAGATGTAGTATTTCAGGTGTTGTGTAGTCGATTGATGAGAGGTAGAGGGGTGTGCGTCCGTTATAGTCTTGCATGTTGATCGCCTCGTTTGGGTCACCGCAGCCGGCTGGTGGTGGGGGTGGAGGAGAGGTGTAGTTAGGAGGAGTTTGATTGTCCGGAGAGTATTCTAAGACAAGGATAAAGCTAGCGGAGTGCTTTCGGAAAAGTGTTGGAGGGTAGGGTCCTTGTTATGAGACAGTATGAATTGGCGCGCTCTCAAAGGGCGAAGAATAGCGGCAATGTGCATGTTTGTTTTGCCGAATGTGCTGCAGTGGTTGAGGATCTAGTGGTGTATTTTCCGAGAGGATTTCGATGGCGGGGTGGTTTTCTGAATTGACGCTTTGGTGCGGTGGGGTCCTGCTAGGGAGAGAATCCTTTAGGTTGGCTTCAACACCATCAAGAAGAGGGTTTTAAGGAGGGTTGTGTTCACACTGCTGGTGGCATGGTGGGAGGCTGCCGCGCATATGAAATGATCGAGCTAGGTTGAAATGTATCCTTTGCGCCCTTGTCTTGCCAACTAACTTACCACTGAGCCGTAGTGAAAAAAATCTACAAGTTACTTTAAATTCAGCTCTTATCAGAGGAGTGCACATGCGAAGATCAGATTAGACCTCTTAGAGCACTGGCTCCGAGAGCGAACACCTGGCTGGGTGGGTAGGAGGAATGGTATCCGGGCACCGACCTCTCACCTGCCTAACAATTCTGGCGTACTCGTCTAGGCAACTTTGGGTAATAATATATACCCTTCGAGGCCTAGTTTGGTTCAGGAGAGGAAAGGAGACATAATGGTTGCCATCTGGGGTTTCTTGCTTGTAGCTATCATCTTCCTGCGATTCTCACATTACCACTTGTTCGCTACCGTCCGAGCATATACCCGGAGGCCCCGGGGGATATCCATGATGCCCGCACCAAGCATAGATCATGTGATTCACATGCCTAGTGAGATTGCCGGTTACTGCCACTATCGCCCTCCTCGGTGAGCATCCATTAGCACAGCAATCTCGGAGGACAATCAACACTGCTTGGAGGTTCTCAGCTTGCTCTTGCTCCTGATTGTCACAGAGGGTTCTGACGTCCCTGTAGTGTCCTTGTATGCGACCGCCGATAAGTGGATCAAACTGTGCTACCGTAGAATTCTGTAGATAAGGTGCATTTGAAAGTTAGGCGCACCTAGCAACCGGGTAACGATTATTGGTCTAATCAGCGACCGTAAACCTTACCTATCTTTCCTCCCAGCCTAAATGTTCAATAAGGCGCGCGTCTTATTTACGAAATTATACGGTTCTCGAAAATCATCCCTTCGGGCTGGATGAAGCAGCCTATAATACATCACAGAAGTGCTCGCAATTGTGACCAACCCCACTTCCTCCACTCATGCTAAATTTACAGATTTGTTCAATTTGGTTCTTGCAAATGCCAAGGCAAGATCATTGCACGGCTACACAAGCTTTGTAGTCGACTAAGAGACTTGGGCGAACCGGACGACTTTGGCTTCGCTACTGTGGATTGATGAGGTCATGGCTGAATTGATAGAGGTGCAAGGCTATAATATCAATCAGCGAGGCTAGGAGGGGTTTTCGTCGCTCATGTGGAATGCGCGGCGGGGGAATCGAGGGGCAGTAGCTCTACTGCTCGCTTGGGACGATATCGATCTTGATGAGCCAGACGGCGATGGCAGAACACCATTCTCGGGCGCTTCTATCAATGGGCATGTGGGGTCGTGAGACTCCTACTCACATGGAGTGATGTCAATCCTGATCAGCTAGAAAACAAAGGTCGAATACCCCTCCAGAGCACTTCTAGAAAGGGGCATGAGGGGGTGGCGGGGCTACTACTCTCGCGGGGTGATGTCAATCTCGATAAATCAGACAATGGTGGTATAATACCGCTCCAGTGCGCTTCTGACTGCGGATGTGAGGGGGCGGTGAGACTACTATCCCCCGGGGCGGTATCAACCCTGACCAGCCAGTCAAATATGGTATAACCCTACTCGGGTTCCCTTCTAGCAACGGATATGAGGAGGTGGTGAGACCACCGAGGATCCCTTTAATGAGTTCGTGTAGGCAGATTATGACGGAAAATATTCCATACGGGTAGAGGAAAAACAAGGGAAGAGAGAACGGCTATAGCATTTTCTGTGGGTATGTGTCAGTTATTACTGTCTCTTTTGTTTATAATTTTTGCTTACTGGTGGTGTACATTGAATTCCTAGCTACCTTTCACCACTCCTACCCCCGCATCACGATTTATGTTCCACCCTGTTGTGGTAAGCCAAGATCTGGATGGACACTTCCTCTAGGAGCGCCCCCAAAAGTGGTGAACACCATGCACAAAGGGTTGCTTATTGCAATGCAGTGAGTTCTTAGCGGAAGTGTGGGAACCCCAGAATCAGATTCCGTCCTTTCTGATGACGGCACCACTTACTAATTCTGGCGTTTGACTCCAGAATTCAAACATATTATGATGATAGTGAGCCCATACTGGTGATAGGTACCTGGCTTGAGCGGGTGCGAACCACCTTTTCTCTAAAAAAGGTTTGCTTACTGTTCTTTTCGCTGCTTAATTCTAATTGGGTGGCATAGATTTCCACATGGAAAAAAGAGCTTCGCTGATTTCGTAGCTGAGATGGATTAGTTTTTCGTTTAAGGGTTTCCCCCAACTGGAGTTATTGTGAGACAAATTCTGTTCTGCCCATTTGTGAGGAGCAAATGATATTTGACGGAATTTACTGGGCTAGAACAAGAGCTCTCATGGCTAGTAGAAAGAAGTAACATACAGGAGTGGGAGGTGGATTAGATATAGAAGTAAATCTGTTGATCGTGAAGTTTGTACAAATCGTCACTATAGAAATTTCGACAGAATAAAGCCTCCGAATTAAGCTCAAGAAAAGGCAAATCCAACATGATATGCTATCAGAAATATCTCCTGTGCTTCGAAATATCCTCCGTCACGCATCGCGCACCAATTGAGATTTCCCGGTCCCTGAAAAGATTTCTGGTAGATCACGCCACCAGAAAGTATGTACTGGTTTTGTCAAGAGGTAAACGAGTGAGATCCCGTGAATGCGCAACCAAGGACCCATCTATCTACTGTACACTCGATTATCTGCAGGGAATACTACCACCACTAACCTTCCTGACCCGATCGCTACCACTAACACAAATCACCCAGCCCCACACTTACCGACTAACCCCATGTCTGCTCCGGCGTTCTTCAACAGCGTTTTGCCCGAATGAAGTAGCGTACTCACCTTATTACCCATTAAATTTACGGCTACGCCGGATGTGCGCCTAAGCGATAAGTCGACCAATTCCGATCGAGTGCATGTAGTAGGGCAATGCAGGGATATTTTTCCATTGCTGATGAGAATCCTTGAATTTGCACCTGCGCAAAGGAGATACGGGGTTTCGGGGGTGGTATAGTGTATTGTCGCGAGGTGGATGGGGGTGCGGCCGGTATAGTTCTGCATGTTGATCACCCTGTCCCTGTCGCTGCAGCTAGCTGCAGCTAGCTGGAGTGTTAGTGTTGGTAGTAGTAGTGGTGGTGAAGGGGAAAGGAGGGTAGTTTAGAAGGAGGTATATTGTTGGGAGGTTATTCCAAGACATATAATGCTAACGGAGTGCTTCCGGAAAAGCCTTGGAGGGTAGTGCCTGCGTTGTGAGATAGTAGGAATTGGCACGTTCATAAAAAGCGAGGAGGGTGGTTTATTTCATAATTATATGAATAATTGGAGCGTTTTTCTGACAGCTAGGCAGTGGCTAGACGCTTATTCTATACAAGACCCTGATTAGACCAATTATGGTTTTTTGCTTTGTTTCATTCAAAGTTCTATTTTTTATGCACAAAAAGACAAAAAAAAAGTGCTATCCGCACCCCCGGTCCTCGCCGAACCCCCCTACCATCCACATCTGGGCGATCGAGGTCGACATTGTCTCGTTTCAGCAATAACATGACCACTCCTTCGTGTCCTTTAATAGCAGCCCACCAGAGTGGTGTTCGATCATACTTATCCGGGCGATTGGGGTCGACACTCTCCCGTTCCAGTAATAACTTGACCACTCCTTCGTGTACTGTGAGTATGGACAAAAGAGAAAAAAAAAAAGTGCTATCCGCGGCGCCCTTGGTCCCTGCCGAACCCTCACTGTCAGTATGGCATAAAGTAGTATTATCATCTCCCTTGTAGGACACTTCTTGTAACAACATTACCTTATTCCTTGTATTTTTGGCAATCGAGCACTGCCTCGTAGGCGGTCCGAGTTGTATTCACAGAGTTACCTAATAAATAATCTGTATCTTGGCTTGACACTTGGAACGCAAGAATAAAGGCCGCGAATCTCTGATAAAATTCTTCTGAGCCAGTTCTGCGCGTATCGGCCCGGATACCGGCATGAAGGTTTAGGAGATTTAGTGTCTCGTGGTGCGCTGGAGAAGTTAGCCTTAATACCTAAGTTGAGAATTCCTATATGAAATAGTTACTTACAAATCTTAACAACGTCAGCCGGATGTAATCCGTATAGTTGTTGAAAGGCATAAATGTCTCTCCTCCCCCCGATGCCCTCGTACAGTAATGCGTCGACCACAGCGTCACCGCCGTGCGCTACCAAATTACCCTCGCGAACAAGATCGTGGTCTGACTGCTCCACGGCTTCCGGCAACTTGGTAACCTTAAACGAACTAATAAAACGGCGCCGGATTTGCTTGTATTCGTATACGGCAAGTGACAAGGTCGATACACGGGCCGTTAGCGCTTTATCATTGTCTTCTAGTTCCTTCACATGCCCTTGAAGAAAGCTGAACTTGCTCTCGTGTGCATCAAGCATTGCCTTCATCTCGGCGAGACGAAGTCCACGGCGATTTCCAACAAATACATCATCCCGAACGTGCTCGGCCTCGAGCTCGTCTTTTTCCAATTCTTCCAGGAACGCATCTTTGGCCACCTCCTTCATTCTGTCCTCTTCACCAACTATAGTGTCAGTAATGAGCATGGCTTCACACGTTATATCATCCTCATCGATGGTCAAAATCTCTTTTGACTTTTTATGCTTGTTTAAGAGCTCGGTCAGCTGTGTGGGTTTGGCGAAAATACGTGGCTCTAGATGAGGGGTGATAGGGGAAAAGGTTTAGGAGTTGAAGAAGGGGAAACGGGGAGATGGGGAAGGGAGATGAGAAGAATATGGGAGGGAGGGGAGCGAGGAAAAGAGATGGAAAAATGAAGGATGAGGAGAGGTAGGGGGAGCGAGAAGGAGAGAGAGGGAGGGAGAGGTGAAATGAGAGGTGAATAGATGGTATAAATTGGGGAGGTGAGTTTATTTTGTTCGGTTCTGGTTTGTATTTAATTACGTGCTGAGGATGGACAAACAATCGAGCCTGTCTTGCGAAGAGAGAAAAAACCTTAGGGCAGGGTGTGTCGGTGGAGTGAAATCCTCTATATTGGCCGAATCCGGCTTATTCCCACCGATCATTCCCATTAGGGATCGCGTACCCACACTTCTTCGGAAAATAAGCAGATGGAAAAGGTACATTTTCTCCAAATAAGCTTTTGCTTACTACAAAGGTCATATCGCGACCAACACCTCCACCCATGATTACATCATTCTGAGCAGGAGACCTCCAATAAAAGGGCAATCTCTCATAGTACTCTCTCTCGTCCCAATTTTCCAAACACATACTCTTGATTCAGTTGGTATAGTGTAAGAATTTCATTAGCATTTATTCACAAAATAAGCATTATATCATAGGTTAAGAAAGTCTACATGATTCATTTTTCATTATTCTCAGGGGCTCTGCTCTTCATGAAAAAATCATCCTCCTAGCTTTAGCGACCCCCGCTCCACCCTCCTGCCCCCGTACTCTTCCTGAAACACCGATAGACTATCCTGTTATCTATTCTTGCTGGCTACATTCCACCGGCTGGTGTTATTATCAAAGCTAACAAAGATATTATATAACACCTAAAATACTGTTTCTAGCGCCCTCCACCACAAAGGTTATCGTGCAACACCCAATAATGTCAGCCGTCCCGAAACTGCCTCCCGAAACACCTTAGCACAAAAACCAGAAAAAAATAAGATGTTTTAAGCATATGACCCCAAACAGACCCCTATCACGGAATCAATAAATACAGAAAACAGAAACTATCACAAGATAAAATATTTTACCTGGGTGGTGAATTCTTCTAGCCTTAGAAGAGGATAGAGAGAAAGAAAGAGGGGAAACGAGGAGCCAACCTTATATCCTAAATAGTTCCTTAAAAATCCTAGATTAAATCCGCAGCTCCTACTCCAACACAACCTCACAAGGCAAATCAATCCACGATCCCCGAAGCTAGAGCGGAACCGAAGGAGCGGACGAAATAACCTTAATCGCAACAAAGTCTAGCATAGCATTACGCAAGTGTAAGGCGCTTGGAGGTATTAATAAGAATACCTATCGCCTGGCACAGGAAGCACTTTGGATGATAGTGAATCCACTACTCTCTGATACCCATATTTATCAGCCCTGGAGAGCGGGGTTTCACCGTATAGCGCCCGCTGGTTATGGTCGATATCGTCCTGTCCAAGTAGGAGCCTCACCACTCCCTCATTCCCAGATTCAGCAGCGGTTAAAAGTGGTGCTATACCATGCTCAGATTGAATATTAGGGTTGACATCGTATCGGGCAAGCAGGAGCTTCACCATTCCCTCATATCCACCTGCAGCAGTAATCCACAGTGGTGTTGCACCATCTGCATCTGGCTCGTTGGGGTCCACATCGTCCTGCTCAAGTAGGAGTTTTACAACCGCATCATGTACATTCTCTGCAGCCCATAGGAGTGGAGTTCTACCAGTAAATCTCTTTTGCCAACTTTACAGCCTTCCATCTCTATCAGATAAGTCACAAGCTCAACAATACCGAAGCGGCATGCACAGTGTAGTCCGGTAAAGGGGGAGCGAGTACGGGATTTGGTTTGACAAGCCCCATCATGTACCAACAGGAGTTTGGCTGATATATGGTTCTCATAGCGGTTAAGCAGCTTCAGTGTAAGTTTCTTGAGGGGATCTGAGAGCTGCATTTTAGCATGTGTGCCCCAATATACAGAAGGATACCCGAGAAAAGACATGTATCGAAGGTCAGGAGTGCAACCTACGGAAGATCATTGACCTGCGAAAAATTCAGACATTTTTCAAGCAGCTTTCTGCAAGCGTTTTTGGTGGCCCCTCAGGAAAATATTCTGGTCGGACAGGTATTCCTGCAGTGAGTAGTGAATCAGGCGGAATGTGTACTCCTCCTAGTCGATGATCACAAGGCCGAGGCACGAATCTAGAACCGTATCGACCGAAGGGGCATCGTTGGGATCCAGATCCGCTGAGCCCATTTCTACCGCCAGAGCATGGCAGAGGTCGTCCATCGTCAATTGCTGCTGTGAATGGGACACCCACATCAACGATTGCATCCCGAGTCTTGACAGGCCATCATTTTGCTCCCTTAGTCACCGTAACGTTTCACCATTCACATCAACCAGAGCCACACCACCTGTGGCCGCCGTTGTCACCAGCTTTCGTTTCCTAGATTTCGTGGGCTCTCCTAAAGTAGCAGCTATATTTAAGACCACGAGCAGAAGCTTCAACAAGTCAATGAATGGTCCAAGCACGTAACAGAGTCTTCCCTTACTACATCCCCGAGGTCTTTTCCGACATCATTTTCTGGATATCCCTCCTCAGATCCTCACCCATCAGCCCTGGGTGTGCGTCGTCGTCCATTTTGAGCTGAACATGTCTCGCGACATCCCCTTGATCTGCTACAACGGGTATTATGTACGCGCGGCCTGTAAGGTACCTGTCGAGTTCCCCCCGGATATAGGGCCAGCTAGTGAGAAATAGTCGTGTGTTTAGTGCCCCGTCAATAATATGTCGCAACGCGCGAATACAGTCGGGCCGTAGCTCGTCAACTGCATTGATGCGGATAAGTACTCGCTCAAATGAACTGATTGCTTTGACAAACAATTGCACCATATCCACCAAACGAAGGCCTTGACCACCTAGCTTCCTTGACTCCACAAAAAGGTGTTTAATTTCACCTGGGACCTGCGGAGCTCACGCCACAGCCTGCTTGAGTAGACCACCAATCACGTTCACCGGTGATTGGTGTTGAAATTTCATAGTATTTCCTTTCTTCATTTCATGATTACTGTTGTATATTTCTATACTTAGTTTGGGTTGTGGTTTCACCTGTCACCAATAACATTACTATAGCTAGAATATATATTGCGGCATTTCTTTACTTATTTGAGGATAATACTTGGGATTTTTACATGCATTTCTTATCTAATATTCGGAGTTTTATGGAGGACCTTTTACATATTTATACACCTTTCTCGGTCATAATATTTCTAATTATCTCCTAATAATCTCCTCACACCACTTCAGAATTATGCATATTATTTGGAAAATTACTTGGTAGGATTTCAAGGTTAAACATTGTTTGCACTTTTGTTTCCCTTATATTTCTTTCTTACACTTGGGGTTCGCACTCCTGTATACAGTCACTTGGCAGAAGTGTTTGTGATCTGAGACAAGTTTAATTGCGATTGCGCAATAGCTTCCGGTGTAGTGGGGTTGTCAATGATTAACCATCAACAATCAAGAACATACCGCATAAACTGGGAAAACTGGAAATGGCGCTAGAGCAGTCAAATAAAGTGTGGCTTAGCAAGCGAGCGAGAGTAAACCTTAACAGGAAACTCTTTCCCTTGAAAAAGTAAAAACTCTGGGAGAAACAACGCCCTGTGGGAACTCATCGTCAGGATCTAACCCTAGCGGGCAACTTTCTTGCGAATTTCGCTCGCCTATTGTGATCAGCTCTGCGTGGCTGCCTTAGCGCCATTTCCAGTTTTCCCAGTTTATGCGGTATACCGTATTATCTGGGTTTATACGGTTTTTCGCCAAGACCGGGTTTTGCCCAAGATTGGGCAGCTAACCCTTGCAGACGATCACTCAGCCGCACTGTTGTAGACTCCTAAAACCCATACCTTGGTTACTGTGCTGGCTGGGGGAATTTTGAGGACCCATTTCGGACTCCAGGCAACGGTCTTGGCGAAAAACCGTATAAACCCAGATAATACGGTAATTAATTCTTAACCATCACCATGAGAAGTGTAAACATAATTATAAATTAAATAATAAATATGGAAATCAAAGGAAATAAAGCTAATATCTTGTATAACTTGACAAAAAACTCCTTAGGTATGATATTCCTCCACACTCCCTTTCTTACTCAAGATTACTCTGGCTGCTAAAACCCACTGCTGTGTAATTCTGATAGACTGCAGCCCACTGAACTCTTTTAATAAGATAAGCAGGGTTAAGCTGGAGGCTTCATTACTAGTTCATTATTGTAAGTTAGCATAAATAATGGAACATTATGATGCAAGAGTTCGCACTGCTTGACCAACACCCAACTCAATAAATGACTACTAAAACCACAACCAAAAAAATATTTAAAAATAAGATAAATATATAATCCTGATTAATACCTTGTGTGTTGTCATTCTGGTGCATTGAGATTTTTTAGTTGTGGTAAAAGTATGGTGAATTCGGGAGCGCAGTGGGAAGTGGAACTTTTGGCGAGATTGCTTAGTCACTTGAGACATGTTTCACGAACACTTCTGCCGAGTGACTGTAAATATGGTTGCTATCGCCCACCTCGCTTAGATAGAATAAGAACCAGAACTCCTACCAATCTGCTCTACTACTACTACCCTTCTCGCTTAGCATGTCCCAGCAGCACCCCTCGTACCTGCCTAGTATTATCCACATAGAATAGATCGTGCCTTAGTTCACATTTTGAACAATTGGTCCTTCTGAGTCTGGTAGTCGCAGTAGAGGGAGAAAACGGCGGCGTTCTGCTCATGGGTCTGATTACGTAGATTGTCAACTACGAGCGAACTGTTTTCGTTCTTCGTTAGCCTTGCCCACATTGTCTTGAAAAAGCCCCTGGACCTTATATAGGTCTTGCCAACTCCTTGGCTATCAAAACACAACAATACAGGTTTTTCCGAGCTGCCCCGATGCCAGCTCTCGAACCCCCTTGTCTTTAGAACTCATCTAGGATCCCATCAAGCCTGATGTTTCTCACATCCTAGTGCCTTTTATATAGCTCCATTGGAGACAGCCATGCCCAGTGTTCGCAACGGGGCAGTCCGTCTGTCCTGGGCCAGGACGAGGACGGACGACATTGTGTCGTCCCGTCCCGTCTTTTCCTGAACTTGCCCGACAAGTTAGAGCTAAGGACCATTACCCCTGCCGTCCCCCACAGAAATGTCTGACCCTCACGAGTCTAATTTTTCTTTCCAAGTATGAACTAAACAAAAATAGCAATAATAGTTGTCCTGCTTAGAATTTATCCTATCTTATCATTAATACTATATGGCTCGACAATTTTAAGAAAACAGGGAGCCAAATTTTCCCCGGTATGCCACCCATTAAATCGCCGCATTCCAATTACCATGCTCTGAAGTTTGTAGCCAGAGTCCAACCAGTGTGCGGCAACACCAAGAAAGGCGCGGTAGTTTGGCGATGTCAACATATTGAAGGTAAAGTAGACTTTACTTCTACTTTGTCAAAACAAGTGCGTCAGACTCCGTTGAGAACGATGGAATTGCTCTAGAATCCAACTCTTAATAGTAATAGCGGAGCTTGGAAGGGTGTGTGGCATCTCAGTATAGGTCACGTTCTGCAGGGATAATCCATGTAAGTTAAATTTATCAAATATTCTACTATTGACCCAACTGCCTCTGGGAATTGAAAAATAAAAGTATATAGACACGCAACAAGATATCTTAAAGGTACTCGGAAAGAACATTTTTCTACTTGGAAGCTGATGTTATGGGGGTAGCGTAACGGTAGAATCGTTATTACGCTATGGCCCTAGTCGCTTCGTATATAAATATCGAGAATCGTTTAGGGAGACGAATAGTTCTAAGATAGATCAAAAGATTTAAAGTGATAAGGATTCTTAAGTTGTTACAAGTATATATTGTTAAGGTTTCTTCTCCGTTGCTTCATAATTTGTAAAAGCTGCGAAGGCACCTCAATATTTATATTCCCCGTCTGAGTGGTCGCGGGCTATATAATTTTCTCATACAACTTAGTACTTCTCTTGTCTTTCACCAATTTCAAGTGAAGTGCAAACCCCATTTGATCCTGAAAACCTCTGCACCCATACGCGACTTATAGATATGTAAGAACTTTTGTTTTACGATGTTGTGGATACATCTCATAGTATTCATACGATCTTTTATCTGAAGCGAATAGAGTTATGAATAGTCACCTACTAGTGCCACTTCGTCACTACATAGCTAGTCGGTTCCCCTTTTTCAGCTTCCTCAACCTTTTCTTTCTTTAACTACGAAGCAGAAAGAACTTTGTGTTCGTCTTCTTGAGAATATTTTACAAATAACTCAAGAAAATTCACAGATGTTAGATACAACTCTTTTGCTTTTGAATCGTATTTTGGAAAGTCATGCTGTTAATTCTCCAGCACCTACCCCTGCTTCTTAACTTGTAATTTTTAACTTTTTTTTCTTCCTATATCTACTTACTCTGTATTTCTTAGTTTACTTTTTTTTATTATTTTCTATATTTATTTTGTTAAGTTTATTTTATTTCTTATTATTTAATTGGATAGTTTATAAGTAATAGTTTCATCACATATTTTTATAGGTTATAAGCAAGTAGTATCAGTAGTTTAGCAAAAGCAAGACCGTTCCATTCAAAACCCTTTTCTACTATGAGATCAGAGTGTTTTTAGTGTTGAAATATAAAGGAGACTTCTATTAGTATAGAGAAACTGAACTAAACTGCTATCGGGTATTAATAGGCATGAAATTAATATGCAGGAAAGGGGGGAAAGGAGGCATCTTCTCATAATCAACAAATACAATATATCATGCCGGGCTGCCGATGTAGAGAATTTACAGAAGGTAATGGTGAAAATGTAGCAAGAAGCCAATAAAGTTCTTGATGAAGAGTAGACAAGTAACCAGATAAGTTCACTCTGTCCAGCACACTACCTACTCCTCAGTACCTCTCTACAAGATAATATAGCCTGGCTTAAACAATGGTGCTGAGGGCCAGATATCTAAAGTGTCCAGAAGCATGAAGTAGTTGACTGATGGGGTAGAGCCAGCTTGGAGTCCTTCAGGAAAATGTAAAAACATGTCCTGGTCCACTAAGGGGGGTTACGGTCCCTGTGGTCCTTCCTGGTCTGCGCTGGTCCGCGCTGGTTCGCATTCGCGCATCTCGGTTACGCGAAGTGGACCAGGGTGGATCAGCGCGGACCAGAAAGGACCATGGTGACCAAAACCGCCACTGGTGGTTCAGGAGCGTTCAGGCCTATCCTGGACCGTGCAAAAACATTTTCCTGATGTCATGCTATCATAAAGTGACTATACTATTGTCCTGGAGAAGTTGGCTTCTTGAATAGCTCTTATCCCAACTGATATCTTGTCAAGAAAGTCGCTGGAAAGAAACAATCAATCTACGATTAGATCCTATAAGAAAATAGAGGTGATAGATTTTAACCCAGCCATGGACTTGTTATGAAGGACAAGAAAGGGGCAAAATACGAGTGGCCCTAATTGCTACAACAGCTATCGCTGTTTGTAATATTCAAGTTAGGCAGTATGTCAGAAAGCATTTGGGCAGGGTGAATGGTAATGCCAACAGCTTGGAGATTCATGAGAGACTTAGAGAGAAGCTATACATGAATCTTTTCAATATCCCCCTAAATTTGAAAATTCAGAATTCAGGTAAGGTAGGAAATTTGTTGACAGTATGTTTTAGTAAAGTATGGGTACAAAAAGATCCGTACGGCAACGCAATGGCAACCCCACTACCACTATAAATTTATTACCCCTACAACCACAACTACTTAGGATAAACTGAAAATTTGTGTAGACATACAATAGATATAAGAAAAGCTATATGTAAAATTAGAAAACAAAAACATCAATACTTGGTATACCATCCTCTTGCATCTAAGATAGCAGCAACCCTACTAGGTATAGACTCCCACAACCTTTCCAGAAAATCCCCCTTAATATCCTGAGTCCAAACCTGATTTAGAGCTACTGCTAGATGTTTTCTAATAGTATCTGGGTCCCCCCTTGGTCTTGTGGATATTGGGAAAGCGCTGGTGCAGCTTTTCCTTTATCCTCTTCCAACAGTGCTCAATAGGATTGAGGTCAGGAGAATTGGGTGGCCATTCCATAACCTGTATGTTGTTTTCCTCAAACCAAGTCATGGTATCTCTTACAGTATGTATCTTTGCACCATCCTGCTGAAAGATAGGATTCCCAACTGTGTTCTCCACCTCCTGCCAGATATCAACTAAACCATCCTCCAAAACTCCAATATATACAAATCTATCCACACTTTTGTCAAAAATAGGAATCAGAGGACCCTTATTTCTGCCCCAAATACAAGCCCAAACCATCAGCTTTATCCCTGGCCCCTTGGTAACCCCATGAATATAGTCTTTGTGCTACTTTTCTTCAGGTGTTCTGAATACTCATATACCCTTAAGATCTTTAGACTTTTCAACCAAGGATTCATCACTAAAGATAACTCCTTCAAAGTCTTCCTTTATCCAATCCTTATACTTCATTTCCCAAGCTAACCTCTTAACAGCATGCTCATCCTTTAGAAGAGCTCTTTTCCTAGCTCTCCATTTCTTTATGTTGACTAAGGCCAAAGCTCTCTTGATTGTTTGAAGGGAGGAATGTGGTGCAACATCATTGTGCAATTCTGATAAAGTCTGGTGGCGTGCCTTCTTAGACTCTCTGACTAGGCGGCGGTGGGTTCTGGAATCAATAATTTTAGGTCTCCCATGTATGAGAAGGTTTTTTGCATCACCCCTCTTTTAGAAGCAGGTATGGAAAGTTTGAATAGTGCTCTTTGGACGGTTTAAGAGCTCTGCAATTTCTCCCAAAGAGATTTCTTTTTTCCTCAGAGCAACTATTTGCCCTTTCTCAAACTCTGTGAGGTAGCCTGTCTTGTGTGGAGGCATTGTGGTTGAGAGGTGGTTGATTGTAGGAGTGGGGTGTTTTGAGATGTCATGCGGTAACCACCGATCGTACAGATCCTTTTGGCCTTGTACTTTATAACATGATTCTCTTTTAGTACAAGATTTCTAAATGGATATGGACACCATATACCAGATTATAGCAAATACCAACCTACTTATTTTCTTTACTCATAACAAATATCACCACTCTCTTATTGTTTCTTGGTTAGTTTCTCTTTTAATGTACAAGTATTAATTCTTTCCATTTTGGTTTTTTTTATAAATACTTTGAAAGTACAGGTGGGACACAATTGAAATATATTGAAGTTTAATACCCATACAAGCACTTGTGAATATTGGTAAAAAGAGCTGCTATATGATACTGTTTTCTACAATCTCCTCTACACCTCCGGCAATTGAAATCTCAACACTACGAGAAATCATTGTCGGATCCATCCTTTCTTCAACGCACTCTCAGTGAGCTGCACCCCCCCCTATGATGGACTCGGACTTAGGCACCTGTTTCCTAGGGCCTGTCCCATGCTCCTCTTCGCTTTTGTTTTGCTTTTTCGCTTAACATTCGCACGGTCGGCAACACCCTCGCGTCCATGTTACAGATGGCTGGGATCACAGTTCGCAGCAAGAGAAAACTTTTCACCAGCCTACCGTCGATTTCTCTGCTCTCTTCAATTACGTTTTGCTCGAGGCTGCCTAGTCAGACACGCAAACGTTTCCTATAGCTCCTACGATGCTTGGGTCTACCCCTCATCTCCTCCACTTGGTTTCGTCCTGTGGCTCGGTTACAGCCAAACATCCTCTTATTAGCTAGCATTCTTACTGCCAACGGTACCACCCATCCCTGGCGGCGGGCTCGGCCGCATCCTTCGGTTACGCTCGGTCATGGTATTGCACTGCCTTCTTGGAGGATATCCACACCTTGGGTTACGGAGTAATGTGATGGATTTGCTTGGGTTTAGCGTCTACTGTCCCCCCGTTCTGTGTTCGGTAGTTTTAGGCTGAATTTTCACGGTCGGGTTTCAGTTAAAGCACTTAGGATATGAACAGAGTTTCTTTTGTTACTTTGTTTTAAAGGGGGAGGAGTTTTCGGGTCCGGTTTTCCTGTTATCTCCTGCCTGTTCATATTTGGTGATTTGTTTCTATTGTCTTCTTAGCTGATAGGGGTTTTTTGTCTTCGCAGCGGGATCGTGCGGTTGGTTCCATACCAGAGGGACTTGGGATGATGCTTTTTTCCGGTAGTCTGAGGAGGATTTCGTTTGGGGTTTTTCCTTACCATAGCTCACCGCTGCACGTAGCCTTTGTACCCCGTAGTTGTTAAATCAAAGTGCATAATATAACAAAAAACAAAGATACTGTTTTCTACATGCAACTTGTAAGATTTTTTGATTATTAGTACACTCCAAAAAGCTTCAAAGGCGGAGAACATCCGCAAATCCCCACTCTACACACTGTCTTACTGAGGCCATTAGTCTATTATACTCCTTTTCCTCATCACGCAACTCCATTCTTGACCAAGGTGACTGCACTTCTATTGATAATGGGTATACAGGATCACCAAATATACAAAACCCTCCACCCTCCTGTTTAATTCTTTCTCTCAATCCACTCTCTTTCAAAAGAATTTTATTATTTCTCCTTCCCTCGTATGGGCCCCACAGATGGTATATCAGGCTATCAGGGGCTTTCACCGCTGAGTACTTTAAGAAATAAATTTTCTTATACCTGTTATAGAGTATTCGCTAACTAACAAGAGGCCGGCAGACTTTCCATATAGTGCAATCAATAAAGTCCCAGCAGTTGGTAAGTGGTGCTCCTTTCGCATGTGTCTTCACATCAGCAAAAAAAATTCTCCCTCATGTATTACCTATATATCTCCCTGTATCTGCTACTAATACCACCTCCCCCGGTCCCTCCTGTTCCTCATTCATTTACGGCCTTTCCTAAAGACCCAACAGGCCTTCGGAAAGCCGCATACATGGCTTCGGCGCCATTTATCGTCCTCTTTTGCAGGTGGCCCCTCGCTTGCTCCACTAGCGAGGAGATCTCACTTAACTGACCCCTGTTTTTTTTTGCATTTCCATCCAGCCCATTTTGGCTGTTGTGCGTCCGCTTTGTACCTGTGCGTGTCCGGAACAACCTTGCCTGTCTCAGCGCCCCATCACACCCTTAGCGCTCTCCCTTCCCCTTGATTTCTCAGTTATGGAATTCGTCCCCCTGAGGACGTTCTTCACGTCATAACATGCACTCTCTACCTCTGGTGCACGTCCGGAACATGGTCGTCTCTCTCAGCGTCCCATATCGCACTTTGCTCACTCTCTCTTCCCTTGATTTCTCCGTTATGGATTTCGTCCCCTGGGGGACGTTCTTCAGCTCATAACATCTACTCTCTACCCCTATACCGACCCCACATACCCTTCTATTTCCAAAGTATGCATGCCAAATCTGTTTTATTTCACTGAAGCCCGTATCTTTTGTGCCTCCTCTCGTCCTTCTCCTGACATTCATGATTCGCTTTGCCTTTCTGTACCACTCCTATTTGTCGCCTCGGTTAGTTCACGATCAATATCCTTAGATGTCTCAAAATACACCGCTACGCGTCCCCTTCATACCATTTTTTGTTTGTTTCTTTCTACTGTAAAGTTTTCAATAAATTCTATTAAATGTTTCTAAATCAATCCTACTATTTACATACCAGCGGTTGTTATCCGTACCACTAGTCTCGGGTACTAAATGCGCCATGCCCATGATCCGTTTGATACTAACGACTATCTCAGTTGTTCCATTTGTGCCTTTCGCTGTCCCCAAAGTAACGGTAACAAGTCCCGTGATATCGCTGAGCTTCCCCGAGTTCTCAACATATAGTCTATCTACTAATACCAGTCTATCTACTAAACCCGTCTTGGGTCTCGAACTTTCATTATCGAAACCAAGCGGGCAGGATAACAGCCTTTTAATGCTCCATAAATACTTCTATTACCCGAATCCACCCATACCCAATCATTCCTCTCTGCCCTGTGGACCTCCAACGCTGGGTTCCAGTACACGAAGCAGGTGCCAAGTGACCTCCCTCTCGTCCTGAAAGTTCTCTACCGGGACACGTAAAAGCCGACATATCTCAACTGGAAACTGTTTAACCGAATCCACATCAAAATGTTGGCTCACGATGACTTCCATCGATAATAATCCATTAAAAGGTCTGGAAAATTTCTCAAACCCTGGTAGAGCTGGGAAATGGTTTCCACGGTTGGTGTGAAACCCGTTAGTTGTTTAGTTACTGAACCGACTTGCCGTTTGTGCTGTTTGTCGTGTACTTCGTCTCGAATCAGACGCGATAGATCCGCTTGGATATTCATTTCATGAATTTTGAAGCTGTCAAGTCTAGAATATGATTGTAGTATTTGTTGGCTTGCATCGTTTTTATTTGACCGCTGATAGTCCTCCTTGATCATTGTTTTGTGACTTGTTTCACCCGACTCGGTAGAATACATTTGAATGTTCCCAAAGCGCCGTATATGGTCCCTGAAGTGACTCAACAGATGTATCTTAACAAAGTTAAAGTCTACATCCTCATCATATATATCTGCAACAATTCCATCCAAATCGCGACGTTGCTCGTCCGCAATGCGACGTCTTTTGGCAAATGTAGCTCCCAAAAGGCGGTGTTGATTAAGTACTTCACTATGCTCACCTCGAATTCTGGCTGTGACCTCTCTCACTTTCCTGGCAGTGGACTTATCCTTTCGGTACTCCTTAAAAACGACTTTGTGATCATGAAAGACCTTAAGGAACTGTTCGAGGTATTGAATCGTCTCATCAGTATGGCTTGTATATTGTGACATTAGAGTAAAGTCGACAATCGACCGGACACAGGTTAGAGCTTTGGTGAATATGGGACGTTCTGCGGCACTCGGACGATGTAGGGAGGCTGCAAAACATGGTAGTATCACTTTAACCAGATTCTTCATCTCTTTTCCGGTCCACTGAGAGATCCGACTGTACTCTTTGTTCGGCGCGGAATAGCCAGGATAAACATCTAAACTCTTCCAGATAGCATCAAATGCTTGTAGCCAGTTGTATTTGTTTAGAAATCCGATAACCCATTTCATAAGGTGTGTTTCGAATATTCCCAGGTACACGACATGGAGAATATCTGGTTTGGGCAGGTCGGATTGCTGAACGTTCGGAAGCCCCCAAAAGACGCTAGGAAGCAATTTGAAACCACAATCTGTTAGTTGTTGCTTGGCCTGCTGGTCGTTTTCACAGTATTTGTTAAAGAGATGTTGGGATTTCCTATAATCTCGTCTGGCTGCAGAACGTCTCAAATGAGACCCTAGCTGTTCCGGTCGAATGTCACAGACAGCGCACTGATTTTGTTGAATACCGTGCAATGTTACATTTTCCAAGTGATCCGCAATCCACGCCTAGAGGCGTAAGAAACACAATCGGACCTTTCCATCTGCGCATTCAACCTCAAGTCCGGAGTTCCCTAGTGCAACAATTGGCGCAAAGATCGCTTCCATCAAATCACAAAGAATCTCATTGTTGACCTGCCTTTGCCGTGCATCTCTTGCTGCTATGCCCAGCATCTTTGGGGGGACGGGCAAAAGCGCCAAAAGAACGGTTGCATGTTTTGAGGGTTTGTTCCGTGTACTCGATAGGATATTTCCAAATGTCATGTAGATTGGCCAGGCTTTCTTATCTCCCGAGAAATTGGTCAAACAAGTAACCTCTGAGGAACATATGATTGGTACGAGTGTTGCTCCATCCGGTAATTCATCCTTTGCTGGCTGTTAATTTTGTGTACTAGTCAACGGTATAGAAGCGCCGTGAAACGTCGTATTTGAACCTACCTGTGTCTCCCACCACCAATCAGCGGTATGCATCTCCGAATAAACTCTCTGAGGTGGTTCTTCGCTATTCCATTCCTTTACAGGGGCGTAAACTAAATCTTGAGCAAAACATCTTTGACCAAGTAAATAGTTAGCACAATCAATAGGATTGCGGAAAAAGAATTTCTGTGTTACGGAAGCTTCATCTGGTCCTTCCTCGTCCGAAATTTCCTACTTTCGGTTAGAATAGGACGTTGTAGGGTGCATTTACTTACAGCTTCGCTAAACGATACAAACCCCTCTTTCCAGCTCTTCATTCCCATACCTGATTCCAACTGATCAATGGCATCAAGGAGCCGATATCCAGAGTTAATATTACTGCCCTCAGGCCCCAAGTCCTTCTTGAAATATCTATCCACGTGATCCTTTGGTACCTTTGCTTCAATAAACCACCGAGCAAGCTCAAAGTCCTTCTTGCTTCTGAATGGTGACCACATCTCATCTTCAGATCTTTCGGGCTGTACAACATCCCGTAGTGACCTTCCCGCAGTGGGGTGCGTTGTGGTATCGGTAGTCCAACCAATGGTGTGCTTTCCTCGGTGTCTGAATAATTAAGACTTTCCACGTTCGAATCGGCAGCGTTTACATAGAGATCGAACTCATTTGCTTCAATATTCGTTTCAGCCGTACTAAATTCTTCCCCGAGTAGATTGGAGGTTAGGTCAAAGTCGGCAGGCTGAGGGATTCGTGCATGCCGTTCTTCGTCGCAAATAGGCTGTACAAAGTCAAAATGCGCTGTTTCCATATGCTTCCAGTACCAGGTACTTGACTTGTATTTTCTTCTGCAGTATGGGCATTGAGACTCTTGTACCATTCTGCAAGAAATTAGATTTGATACACAGCACAAAAGACGCGAAAATCAAACTTACTTTTCGAGACTGATCTCACTGTGCTTGAACGCGTGTGGTAATTGAATAACTAGTTCTTGACCGGAACTGTGCTATTGATAGATGTTATTGTACGTAAAAAGGTGCAAATTGGACGAAATTCATCGTCACACTGTCTGTTCAGTAAATTCGAGATATTTCAAGGGATAGAAAAAATATGAGAACTTGAAAAACTTTCAAGGTGTGTTGTGTGGCCTGTTTGTAATTCAAAGGCCAACTGTTCGGGTCGGTCTCACCTTCCCCTGAGCAGGATTGTACTAGTACTCGTACTTGAATGACGTTCTGCGGCTCAAAACTCCCTTTTCACATTAGCTTTCAGACTAAATCCAGGTAGGGCGTTAGAGGTCCTGCAGGCATGAACGTAAACGACGGCCCAGAGCCACGACAGACTCCTACAAATCTCGAGAAGACCTTACTTAACACTTATATCTACCATTACTTTTTAAAAAATGATAACCAACGCGAATTATACCTAAACCTCAGGTGTGCTTTATTCGGCTTATTGCAGACTTTGAGAGGGCCAAACCTAATGGCAAGCGCTCATCTACCATACCCTAATATTCCTTATCCGAACCCACATCAAGAAAGCAGGGGTAGTCACAAGCCTGCCTATTACATCGTTGTACCTTAACGCACTCTTGAAAAGCTTGTTCATGTTTGTTCAACCCACCTTTTCAAGTGTACAAGCCTACCTTGTTACATGTTTGCCTCTCGGTAACTGTACATCTGTACCTTTTTGTACAGGCACAGAAGGACGTTCTACCTTCAAGTTGGGACGTTTAACAGTCTCTTTTAGACTGGTCTGAGTTGTTAGAACACTTGATACTACGACAAACAGCTTGAATAGTACGCTCTTCCTTATATAAACCCCTCGCTACCCCGCGATTTTCCTTCTCCACTCCTTCATTACCTTCTAATCAATCTACAGCTTCTCATCGTCCTTCCTTGTCCTCCAAATGCAACTTTTCCCTTCACAACGATACGTTATATATAAACGAGACCGGTTTTCTGCGATCATACAGTCTCACTCACATTTCATACCAACTATACCGGTAAGTCTCTTCCGCGATTTCTAACGTCCGAAATGAGCCGTTCTCAGGCCTTTCGTAGGCTATACTGATTGATATCCATAGAATACCGGTAACCTACTGTTAATTGAAGCGAAGCTTTTCGATCGCTTCTACCTCCTAAAAGTAAGTTTGTGCCACAATTTGTCTCGTTCCTTCCTTCCTTGGCCTCCTAGAGATACCAACCCGAGGCCTGGTCTTTCTCACTTGCTTCTGGGGTACGATGAAGCGCTGCGTAAGTTCTTGAATGAACTTGTGCACGGCTCGTACAAGCTCTTCTAAAGCCTTCAGGTGAAACGATAGCTGACCACTATTCTCTAGATACACTAGCGGCTCCCTGTTTTCGCTTGCTATCCCCCCCTATAGTTAGTCTTCTGTTTCGCTCATTTGCACCTTTCCCAAGATGGAATGATTACTGATCGCTATTTGCTAGATTTCTTTGGGATTTCCCGTCTTCTTCTGCACGCCAAGAACATCCTCGCCTAATTCAGGTTAGTCTTCTGCGCATCCCATTTAGTCTTTTTTACAGAGAATCTAATTGGTTAATAGCATGCCTCCGATTCGTGGTCGTGGTCGTGTCACCACTGCCATCTTCTGGACTGAGCTCAACCTCACTGGTGAGGGACGAACCGTTGACGGGAGGAGATACCACGCCGTTCGGACATACATTCCCCAGAAGTGGAACGAGAGGAATATCACCTCTCGCACGCAGGCCGGTGACACTTTGTGGAACGAAGTTAGGATGGAGACCGTCGCACACATTGCTCTCAGAGGCTTCTGAGTCAAATTCAACTCCCCCCGGAACGGCCAACATCGGGCCTTCCACGTTGCTCTGGATGCTCTCATCATGGACGTCCTGAAGAAGGCAGCTGAGTCTCGTAGGAATGCCAGACTTAATTCCAATGCCGAGGAAGAGGAGGGAGATGGGGGCGCTGGCGGTGCCTCTGTATCCGGATCGAGAGACGAAAGGGCCTTTGCTCGTCCCCAACCGACCGTTCACGAGTAGAAACCGGTACGAATAATATTCATTTCGACCACAGGTGCCGAGCCTGAGCAGGCTCACCAGCTTCCATGGATAAACCGTGGTAATAATACTATGCCAAACAAGAGTTGGCTGGCGGTTCTCAGGCACTACACTTTACAGGAGCTCAGCGAAGCTGCCTGTCGGTACGTAGAGGACGGCGAGCACCCCCGGCAGTTCATTGGAATTCTCCGCCACATTCAAGGCCTGAATGTCACTCCCGATAGCGCCGACCAGATCGAATTGATCGACGATGATCAGGTCAATGCCTGGCTTCGCCTCTCCCAGTGCTCCATCCTTACTGTCGCCTGCTTCCTCCACTGAGCAGCTGTTGCCCCTCCTGATGGTGGGGACCCTGTTCGTCCCAATACACCTCTTGTTGGGCACAGCCGGAACTATCTCTTCCCCGGCCAATTCGACGTCGCCGAGTTCTACACTGAGCCAGAATCTGACTCTGATGAGGAGGACGATGAGGAGCGCCATGCAAGGCGCAGAAGGGCTTTTCCTAGGTCCCACAACGGCTGGCAGAGGAGAATTCTGAGCAATGATTGTAGGGTTGTTAGGTTCCAGACCCACTCCCGGGAACTGATTTCGCGCGCTCGAGTGAGGCAGGGGCCGGCGTATATGAGCCAATATGCAGGACAAGATGTCCCAATGGTGGCTCTTCCCCCGGGGATCCCACCTCCCGGGTGTGAGGTGTCAGTATATGACGCTATTGAGGAAGGCGCTGATGATAACGGTGGGGGTAATGGGGGTAATGGGGGTAATGGGGGTAATGGGGATAATGGGGGTAATGGGGGTAATGGGGGTAATGGGGGTAATGGGGGTAATGGGGGTAATGGGGGTAATGGGGGTAATGGGGGTAATGGGGGTAATGGGGGTAATGGGGGTAATGGGGGTAATGGGGGTAATGGGGGTAATGGGGGCAATGGGGGCAATGGGGGTAATGCCTAGGGTTTGTTTGCGCCGGGCAGCGTCTTCTTTGGGCTTTTGGGTGGTTTTTTCTTTTCTTTCACTGGCATTCTTAGGTTTTGCTTTCATTTCTATCCATGGGTTCGGCACCGGGGGGGAGGTTGGCGCTTGTTTGTGCCGGGTAGTGTCTTCTTGACTCGTTCAGGTGAGCTCTCTTTCGTTTCACGGGTTTTTTCTTACTTTGTTTTGCTCTCGTTTCTATCCATTTGTTGGGTTTTCTGGGACTCATTTTCTGCCGGGCTGCGTCTTCTTTGAGCCTTTGGGTAATTGTTCTTTGGTTTTACGGGCTTTGCTTCTTTTCTTCTGCTTTGCTTCTATCTATTAATCATTGTCTTAATCCTGTTTGCGCTGTCATCCGGCTTTCCTATATTTTACCCGGTAGTCTTAGATTTTAATGTTTTTAGTAGTCTTTTTATTTTTAGAATTAGTTGAGTGCAATAGAAAGCTTTTCTGGGATGCTAAACATCCCTTTTATCCTTTATCCTATCCTAGTATGTATAATCCAATCTTTTGAAATGATAAGTTATGTTCATCCCAGCCCCGTATATCAAATCCTGTCCCGGCAATCCCGAATAGACAGTCTCTATTCGGCTCAGAGCCATCCGTGCACGTAGCCTTTGAGACATTCGGTGGCCAAATGGCTGTAGGATAGTCCGAGCCCATGCCAATGATTCTCACGGACCTTGGGTCATAGCTAGGAGTCCGTGTAGTAAGAATAACATAAAGCTTGTTCGTCCGCAATACCATGCTGTTCGTCCTCAATACGACGCCGTGAGTTCGATTCCTGTCGGGACTTTTATCTCTACATCTAATTCCTTTTTCTCCTCTAGTTCTTTCATATAAACGCGCAATCATGAATGGAAATACGAGCAGAGGTCAGTCACGCCTCCTGGAGGCCAATGTGAGCTCTCCCAAGGCTTAAATATCCCATTCTTGACCAGAGTAGTAGGACTAGCCCCTCGAGCCCAGGCATCATCGTCGAGACCTCCAGTAGCCTTCGTGGATATTTCAACGCCAGCACCGGAAACACAACGACGAGTTCATTTTGAGGAAGAGCAACCTACAGATGTTGACGATGATGACATTCCTCCTAGACGTCACCGATGGGATGAACGACGTCCTGCTGAACCACTCCTGCAGCCACTTCCACGGCGGGTCAGGAGCCGGTTAAGATATGTAAGTAAATCTAATAATTTTTTCAATTGACATGCTTATAAGAAAGAGTACGGAGGACACCCCAACGCCGGTTCTAAATGGCCCTTCGCAGGGGCTTGCATCACAAGAGCAGGCAGCACAATTACATTCCGGCCATCTCAGAGACGATTCATCACAATTCTCACCCTATATTCCTGATACGCCTGAGGAGGAAGAAATTATGCCGTCCCATTCACGAGGTAGTATAGCTGATCCAGACTTTCCAGAGTCTAATATCGGGACCCCTATCACACTATCGGCAAAAAGCAATACATTGCAGGGTGAGTCGAGGATCATCTTTGAGAACGCTGCAAATATGGTCCGGTATCATACGTGGTTTGTTAATCCCTTTGTAAAGCCTGCTGAAAACGATACGCTTCTGGAAGGTTATTGGGTAAAGGCAGCTAGAAAGTTAGGTTGGGGAAATAGGGTAATGGAAAGGCGTGCAATGACTTTTGTAAGTCCTTTAATTGACGAAGAACGTCCTATTGGAGACTGATCACGGCTAATTAGATACATTTAGTTGAAATCGAGGCAGTCTAGCGCCAGGTCACATCTTGTTTCAGAGAACAAGAACATGATTGAGGACTTGTATGACTTCTCGCAAAAACCACCGGCCGAAATAAAGGCGCGAGTTGCCTATTTGCTCGAAAATGATTGGTTTACATGCCACCCAAGTAAACAACAAGTAAGTAAACTCAAATCGTCCACGGTGAGACGAGATAAGGCTTACCCAGACAGGACTGTAGTTGGCGCTTTTCTGCGCCAGAGATAGCCAAACTCTTGTTTCACAAGTGGTACCGGGGTTCGAGAATGCGAGGGAGGACCGATAAATCATTTCTTAATCGTACTAACGACGTCCTGATATGCCTTACCACGGCATGTCTGAATCATTCTCTGAAGGCTTGGAGTTCCAGATCATTTGTTCAACCTCCAGATCTTTCCGCTCTGACAGCACAAAGTTAGTATTGACTCGTTTAAAGGTTCAAATCCGCCGTTGTAAAGCCTATCGTACTCACTAGAAAATTTAGATGTCTATCTTCGACAGCGTGCTACCTGGCAAAGACTGCCGCCAGGAGTGCGAGATAAACTTGTTGAAGATACAAAAAAACGTATTAAGAAAATGCTGCGGGAGTGCGGATTGATACCGGATCAGGAGTCTCGTGCCCCACTGGAGGACAGAGAAGCCGCAGGATATCTGGATATGCAGATTTCAGGCGATGAGGAAAGCGAGGTGGAGGACGATCATTCAGATCCAGAAGCGGGTGAGGCAGTTGAGGCTCCCGAAGAGGAGTTGAATGGGGACGCGTAACGTCCTATTTGGGACAAATGTAGATTTAAATAAAATAAACAAATAAAAGAGCTTATTATTATTATTATTATTATTATTATTATTATTATTTTGAATATGCCACTTAGAGTTAGACTTCAACCCAGTTTGTGAAAAAGACATCAGGGGAAAGTCGCTTGGGGCCGAAGGAAAGTCCCAAAGAGCCATGAAGAAGGCAAGAAGGCGAGAACAGTGAAGGAATAAGCCAGCGCAAGGCCACGCATCATTAAATAATGGACGGTCCTCGTCGCGAAAGCGACGAATAGCGTCCGCCTAGATATTGTATACACGGAGAAATTATTGGGGCTGGATTAGGTCATGGGGCAATGGCAAGGAGGAAGGGGAGAAATAAGCGATAATTAGGAAAGCAGAAGAACTACGGGGAACAATGCATTGCGGACGCTCGGAGTCACGAAGAGTTTGTCAATAGGAAATTCAGAACAGGATGTTTGGATCAACAAGGGAACAATGCGTGGTGCGAGAGGTAATGCTGGATAAACTATAGGGGAAAGGTCAAAGCTGGAATGGACCAGACAACGGCGTGTTTGGGCTGTTGGAAAGCATGATTGAGTCGTGAGGGAGAAATCCTCAACGGAACAATTCCTGGCGCGAGAGGTAATGCCGGATAAAATACAGGGGAAAGGGTCAAAGCTGGAATGGACCATACAACGGCGTGTTTCGGCTGTGGGGAAGCATGATTGAGTCGTGGGGCAGAAATCCATAACCGAACAATTCCTGGCGCGAGAGGTAATGCCGGATAATCCAAAGTAGAAGAGTCAAGCGCGGATGGACCGTGCAACGGCTCAAAGAGGACGAAGTGCGTCCAGAAAACGTTGCATGACAACAAAATTACCGACACTAAAAAAAATGCCCCGTAACCCCGGATTTATTCCGGAGTTATGCGGCATGGACGAGAGATACAACAACTTGAGTTTTATAATTTGGCCCCCCATACCCCCTATCCCTCATGAGGTATGGGGGTCAAATGTGAACTTTTGCTGATGCACTGCAAAGAGTTGCAGTCTCTCCCGTGGTAGGTGTCCCGATCTGAAATCAGATAACAGAAAATCTCATTCTTGATAAATCAACTCTAACATAGTCCAGAAGACCTCCGATAGCATCGATTTCGAATATCCTAAAAGTAAGGACAAGATATGCAGCTGGCTGGTGGATGCCAATCCAAGACAAAAAAGTAAATAGTCCTTCCACTGGGCTTACTTATATCCAACTACGAATAGTTTTTTCTGCTGGTAGTCTTAAGAGATCTGCAATCTCATCCAAATCAGTAGAGGTGAACTGGCAGAGGGAAATTAAATCACTATCAGTGAGCTGATTTAAGTCTATTCATTTCCTTTTCGCTGGCATGGTAAAGTTGTAGTTTTCTATTAGGAAGAGGAATACTGATTCGTCATTGAGTTCTTCTAATTGTTGAATTTTGATACTTGGGATTGATCGGTATACTTGGAACATACTACTGCTGACTCTGAATGCTACGAATTAGAATGAGATAAAGTATATGTATATCAAAAACAGAGGATCTGAAGACTAACAAATAGCAGGATATCTCAACTCACTAATGGTTCAAGGTATTCTGCACTTGAAACCCAGTACTTAGAAAGATGTTTTGTGAGAAATCATAACCTTTGGCTTCACGTCTTATGATAACAGGCAATGTGTCCAAATTACAAATTTTTTTTGAGTTGGCCAATGCGCCCACTTCCCTTGGCATTACTAACTATTCCCCCCCTGCATGGTGCTTTCCCTTTTAAGTCCTGTGGCTTACTTTTGTGCTCAGAAATTTTCGGTTGGGAAAACCCAGTTTTCTGGCAGGGGCCAAACTCCTCTATTGAAAGTGGCTGCTAGTTGTACTAGTAATAGTTGTCAAGAGGGCTAGTCCCCACCTAGTTATCTAATTAGATGTCTATCAGATAGTTAGATCATCTTTCAGATAAGCGTACAGTACTACATAGATATAGAGATGCCTAAAGCACTGCACAGGTGGGCGGCCAGTTATGATAGGCACAAATTTTCAAGTCAGGAGATATGAAAGTACCCAAGTGACAAAGAATCTCGCGCGAACATGCAGAACTTGATAAACCCCTACTAGCATCCGTTCCACCAAAATACAAGGTCCGGAAAGAAGTCATGGAATACCGGTAGTTATCCAAGGTTGACTACGGTAGCCAAATATATCCTTGTCTGTTCCAGATAATTGTTCCTTAGCTTGTGCGTATCCACGGTCTCAAAAAAAAGTAAATAGAGAAATACCAGTAATTTAACAATGGCTCAATCATAGGGCGTCTTACCGATTCATACCCGCAGCCGTTACACAACTGTAACAAGCTTGAACACTGCTACCGGTACTCTCGTTTCATCCACACCCATGTGCGGAAATGATCCGACCGCGCTTCCGCTTCTGGAATAATTCAGCTAAAATTAGCAGTTTTCTTCCGGATTAGGCGCCTGCAGAAATCGAAACCTGGCTCTCGGGCTCGTAGATCCTATTCCAAGATTTCTTGGTAACGTCTGGGGATGCGCGTGTGGGTTTTATTTTGGCCACTCAGCTGGGGGCGCTATGGGTTAAACACGGGAGATCGTCGCGGTGGTGGGATCCTCCTGTGGCCTGTGTCAGGTGTATATAATTGAGCGGGGACGCCACCTTGGATATCTTTTTTTTCTTATATTATACTCTCATCACACAGCAAGTCTCTTTGCATTTTACGATTTCTAGTTTTCATATCATAGCATAGCTCGGAGTTTTAGCATTTCTTCTATTTTCAATTTCATTTTCATTTTCACTTATTTGCATTTTATTGCCGCCATGAAGTTCATTACCGCCATTATCCTCACAGTCCTCCTTCAAATCACCACCACTACTGTCGCCGCCCCGGCGGGACCATCCAGCGAAATACTGATGCCCCGCGAGCTCAAATTGCCCACAGAGTACAGAAAGAACTGTCGCACAACACAACTCGGTGGCCTGCAAGACGCCACAAACATCCTCCGCGCCGGCTTCGCCGACGTTCTAACAATGGTTCGCGACGCGATGAAAGTCAGCCCAACAGCCTACCACAACTGGTTCCAGAACTGGCTTCCAATCGCCGACTACCACCTCTTCCTAAAACTCTGCGCAAGCGTCGGCGAGTACGCCCTCCCACAATCAGAATTCGGCACCATCTTCGTCGACTGCGAGTCTCCGACCCCCGCCTGTGACCGCTTGAAAGAACCCGACCACACAACCTCCCGCATCGCCGTCACGAACCCGGAGAATAATTTCCTCTACGCGTGCTTCAAGATGTTTGATCCCGCGCACGCTGAGTTCCGACGGCCACTCAGTGCGCTCCTCGCATGCCCCAACAAGAGTGATGGAGTGCCGAGTATTAGCAATTGGCAAGTGCTTGGGACCACACTTGTGAGGGAGATCGCGCATACTTCCGCTTTGATCAGGAGGATGGGGCCGCCGTATCTGTTTACGGATAATCAGCTCCACGCTAAGATTGATAGGCTTGGGTGGATGGTGACGCATGCTTATTTTCAGAAGAAGTGTGGGTACGCGATCCCTATTGGGAATGATCGGTGGGAGTATAAGCCGGATTTGGCCAATATAGAGGAGGTTTTCCATCCTTAGGACTTTACCATATTTAATCCTCCACCGAGTACTCTGCACTTTGCCTACCAATCGCCATGTTGTCCGCCAACCCAGCACAACAAAAGTGCCGCGCTGCTGGGCAACTCGCCCACTCATATCGCATCACCCTCCATTAACCAGCGCTTCTCCCGCAAGGCAAACAAAGTTCCTCCTTCCTTCCTTCCTTCCTCCCTTTGAATCACGCCATAATACCGTGCCCATCCCCTAAAGTCTATAACTATCTACCATTTACCACTGCCGAATATAGTATTGCTCCGGTGAACCAGTTTATCGGGAATCCTAGCTCTACCTAGTTATCCACTAGTCAACTTCGAAATTATTTATTTGAGTACTCGAGTACTCGAGTATTCATTGTGCGGGCCGCGGTTTGCCTTGCTCGTGAGGGCGGGTGCGTGGTTCAATTTGGAGCATAGATAAGGACAGTGGGTTACCTGCAGAGAGCACCCTGCGCTGGGCCTAGCAGCATCGCGGTTTCTGTAGGTTGGTTTGGCTTGAGGTGGTATTTTGACACAGTAATGTAATATTGAAATGGAGCATTGTACTATAGGGATTTGTTTATTATCATTGAAGGATAGTAAGGTACAGTACCGGTACTCTAGATTACCATAAACTGGTTCTAGACCCAGCAAGTTAAGCACAATGTATCTCTTGTAGAGAATGTCTCACCCTTGTGAAACAGGAGCTATATGCCCCACCTATATTTCGATAGTGCACATCTCAGTAACGCGAGGAATGGTAGTGGAAGTGCGATAGCCTAGATCGTGGCGTAGGGTCCCGCGGCTAGAAATCTTCGGAAGTGCATGTGCTCGCGCGCTTGAGTGAGCCGTGCTTCACCAAGAAGTGTATGTTCATCTTGAGAACGGTGTAAGTGGTCTCAGCAAGAGTCGATCTTGGGCAGGGTAGTGGGGCCCCCTCCTCCCGAGCCGGAGAGAGGAGTGAAATACTACAAGTAGCGGTAGATAGACTGATAAAACTATATCGATTAGAATGTGGTGCTTGAGTTTGACACTCGTAAAGATAATTCATGGCCAGGTGAAGAGAAATACCGGTAGAGGGGAATCTCCTATACCGGGAAGGTATTGAAAACTTTGTACCACCCCCGCGATTAGTTTCCGAGGCATGCCTGATTAAGGTGAGTTTGACTCCCTATCTAGGTCTCTCTTCGTAACTCTCGGTATTAGGATTGGTGTAACTACACAGCTAATATTAGTTTAGGTCTGGAGTCAAGACATCTGCTAAATGTTGGTTATGGATAAAAAGTGCTTATTAACCTCTATCCGGATAAACACTGCCACCGACGGGAGGAAATTTTTTCTATGACCTGCCGGCCAAGGAGATAGCCCACTAAAATAGTACACAAGGGAGATCTAATAGATAGACGATCTCTCGGTGCATGATTCTTGGTGGCTCCTGGAATTTGACAATTGGTAAAGTATCCGGATATAAAAATTCCAAGAGCTGGTGTTTTAGGCCCGAATCCCAGGATTTTGGCGCCTGTCTTTAGATAGCGGTACTTTTCGAATTAGCTGGCGTACAGCGTGAATGCAGGAGGCAGGGATCACTAAGGCTTTCCTTGCTCTTTTAGGTATACCCTCACCTGATTGATAGAGATTGAAAAGAGGAGTTGCTAACCTATAAATGCTTGTTTAATTAGCACAGTGCGCCGGTTTATGTGCCTTGGCGGGGGATTGTGACCTTGCAGTACCAGTAGTGGATTGGTGACCTCTACATTAGGGTTGAAAGAAGCATATACAGAAAGTTTAATCGTGTTAAGTACAGTGCATGTACGACGAAGTTAGCTAGAACTGTGGCTATCCCGGCCTGCTCGAACCCGCTACCCTGGCAAAACCTAAGTCTCCCGAGGGATCCTTTTGGAAACATAATACTGCGAAAACAAGAATACCGTAAGAACTCAAATAAAAGAGCCTTGTGCTATGTCGTTGGAGTTGCCTCCTCTGGTAAAGTCTGGTGTTTTTTTGTTTTTTTATGACTCTCAGGCGGCCTGAGCGGCTCAGTTTTTGCTGTGTATTTAGCCCCTTTTCTCAAGTGGGTAATTCTCGACTACATAGCACAAGGCTCGTTTATTTGAGTTCTTACGGTAGTCAAACTGTAATAAATGCTATGCTGTTTGTCTCTTAAAGGGCTTGGGCAACGCTTTTATTTTTACACCGCCATTCAACCCCCCCCCCCCCAAAAAAAAAAAGGTATCATACGAGGTTACAGTCTTCACCGTAGTCGCGACGAAACTGGGCAGGCGACGAACAGGGATCAATTACTAGTAATTTTTCGTAACCCTAACCTTGGTGATAGCTTTTTTTGCCCTTAGAACACCCTTGTTCGTCACCAGCCCAGTTTCATCGCGACTACGGTGAAGACTGTACCGGCTCCGTGGGACACGGTTTGATTATTCCAATTTTTGCCGATATTTTTATTTCCAGCACAATACCAAGCTCCTCTGCCCCATGTTTTTATCAAGTTCCAAGAAAAATCTATCTCAAACCGGCTAAACCAGCTTATTCCTCACGGTCTAAATTTCGGAGGGTGGTTGAGGCTCCGCGTCTGAGCCATAGAAACCCTGACGTTTTTCACGCCCCGGGAAATGCCAAGGCTTCGGATACTCTTTCGAGCTAGCATAGAGCGCAAGAATACCCTGCGAGCTGGCGCAGCCACAACCTTGGGACGAGTATGATAGCACATTGATAGACGAGCAAATCATCAAGAAAATTTCGCAACTGCATGAATAATTAAGTGAAGCGAAAATAGTAGAACAAGTGTTTAAGCACAAGTCAGCAAGATTTCACTATCTATCCGTGCTTCAGAGTTAGATTGGGACTCCTTGCCTCGGCCTTCACTGGTAGAATTAAAAAGACCGGAAGCTAAAATTATTAGGTTTCTCATCCTTCCGTAACTTCCAGGCTCCCTCCAATGTGCGAGCAGATACAAGCGTCTTTGGAGGCCCTCTTAGGCTATTCAAAGCACTGAAAATTGCTACCCAACCAGCCCAGGCGAGTTCGTTATACCTGAGATTTTGCAGCACCATAAATTCACGTTTGTCGAATAAACGGACCGTAAGTTATCCTGCACGCAGTGCTTTTTAATGGGGCATTTCCTTCACATTGGGGTAAGTCACTGGCAGGTGGCGTATCCCGGTCGGTGAAACGAGCACGCGTGCCACGCGTAGACCAAGCCAACCCCACCCCACACTGTTCCATCAACCACTTCGATATACCAGCGCCGGACCGCCGTCACCTGCGCTATCGCTTCATGTCGATTATGAACACTACGAATTACCAAGGACAAGATCTTGATTCTCTCCTTCATAGCAATATCTCATTGAATACCCATACCGGAAACACCTTGACAAATAACGTGCGCGGCAGCTTAAATACCAACGTTGGCAATGTTTCACACAGTTACAATAACACCTTCCACCTCCGAACAAGTGAAGATACTTTACCGATTCAGACATGGCTGTCTCCACTGGAGCCACATAAAAGGCACCAGGATGTGAGAAACCTCAGGCTTGATGGGATCGGAGATTGGGTTCTAAAGACAAGCGAGTTCGAGAGTTGGCATCGGGGCAGCTCGGAAAAACCTGTATTGTTATGTTTTGGTAGCCAAGGAGTTGGCAAGACCTATATAAGGTCCAGGGGCTTTCTCAGGACATTGTGGGCGAGGCTAACGAAGAATGAAAACAGTTCGCTTGTAATTGACACTTTACGTAACCAGATCCACGGGCAGAACGCCGCCGTTTTCTCCCTCTACTGCGACTACCAGGCTCGGAAGGACCAATCACCGGTGAACATGATAGGTGCTCTTCTCAAGCAGGTTGTGGCGCGAGCCCCGGAGGTCCCAGGTGAAATAAAACACCTTTTTGAGGAGTCAAGGAAGCTAGGTGGTCAAGGCCTTCGCTTGGTGGATATGGTGCAATTGTTTGTCAAAGCAATCAGTTCATTTGAGCGAGTATTTATCTGCATCGATGCAGTTGATGAGCTACTGGCGAAGAATCGGCCCGACTTTATTCGCGCGTTGCGACATATTATTGACGGGGCACTAAACACACGACTATTTCTCACTGGCCGGCCCTATATCCGGGGGGAACTCGACAGGTACCTTACAGGCCGTGCGTGCATAATACCCGTTGTAGCAGATCAAGGGGATATCGCGAGATATGTTCAGCTCAAAATGGACGACGACCCACATCCTGGGCTGATGAGTGAGGATCTGAGAAGGGATATCATGAAAACGATGTCGGAAAAGACTTCGGGGATGTAAGTAGGGAAAACTCTGTTACGTGCTTGGACCATTATTGACTTGTTTAGGTTTCTGCTCGTGGTCTTAAATATGGCTGCTATTTTAGGAGAGCCCACGAAATCTAGGAGACGAAAGCTGCTGACAACGGTGGCCACAGGTGGCGTGGCTCTGGGTGATGTGTATGGTGAAACGTTACGGCGAATAAGGGAACAAAATGATGGCCTCTCAAGACTCGGGATGCAATCGTTGATGTGGGTGTCCCATTCACAGCGGCCATTGAAGACAGACGAGCTCTGCCATGCTCTGGCGGTAGAAATGGAGTCGGCGGATCTGGATTCGGATGATGCCCCTTCGGTCGATACGGTTCTAGATTCGTGCCTCGGCCTTGTGATCATCGACAGGGAGAAGTCAAGATTCCGCCTAATCCACTACTCACTTCAAGAATACCTCTCCGACCAGGATATTTTCCCGAGAGGCCACCAAACGCTTGCAGAAAGCTGCTTGACCTGTCTGAATTTTTCGCAGGTCAATGACCTTTCCGTGGGCTGCACCCCTGACCTCCGATACACGTCTTTTCTCGAGTATTCTTCTGTATATTGGGGCACGCATGCTAAACTGCAGCTCTCGGATCCCACGAAGAAACTTGCACTGAAGCTGCTTAACCGCTACGATAACCATATATCAGCCAAACTTCTGTTGGCACATGATGAGGCTTGGCAAACCAAATCCCGTGCTCGCTCCCCCTTTACCGGGTTACACTGTGCATGTCGCTTCGGTATTGTTGAGCTCGTGACTCATCTGATAGAAGTGGAAGGCTATAAAGTTAGCAAAAGAGATTTTACTGGTAGAACTCCACTCCTATGGGCTGCAGAGAATGCACATGATGCGGTTGTGAAAATCCTGCTTGAACGGGACGATGTGGACCCCAACGAGCCAGATGCTGATGATGCAACACCACTATGGATTGCTGCTGCGCGTGGGCATGAGGGAGTGGTGAAGCTCCTGCTTGCCCGAGATGATGTCAACCCTAACATCCCATCCGAGTACGGTATAACACCGCTTTTAGTCGCTGCTGAATCTGGGAATGAGGGAGTGGTCAAGCTCCTACTTGGGCGGGATGATATCGACCCTAACCAGCGGGCGCTACTCGGTGAAACCCCGCTCTCCAAGGCTGACAAGTATGGGTATCAGAGAGTGGTAGAGTCACTATCATCCAAAGTGCTTCTTGCGCCAGGCGACAGATATTCTTATTAACACCCCCGAGCGCCCTACATTTACGTAACGATATCCTAGACTGCGTTGCGACTAGGTTATTTCGTCCGCTCCTTAGGTTCCGCTCTACCTTCGGGGGTCGTGGATGGGTTTGCTTTGTGGGGTTGTGTTGGCATGAGAGCTGCGGAGGTGATCTGAGGGGTTTGAGCAACTGGGATGTAAGGTTGGCTCTTCGTTTCCCCACTTTCTTTCTCTCTATCCTCTCCTGATGCTTGGAGAGTTCATTATTCAAATTAAATATTTTATCTTGTAATAATTTATGTTTTCTGTATTTATTGATTCTGCGATAGGGGGGTCTGTTTGGAAGTCATATACGTAAAGTATCCTGCTCTTTTTCTGGTTTTTGGGCTAAGGTAATTCGGTTTCGGGAGTTAGTTTCAGGACGGTTGACATCATTGAGTGCTGCACAATAGCTTTCGTGGCGGAGGGCACTAGAAACAGTATTTTAGGTTATATATCTTTATTTTTAGCTTTGACATTGTTCCTCAACAAAATTAACCGTACATCAACGAACAGGAGAAACTTCGGCAATGACAACAGTACTCTCCCACCAACCCCACTGCGATGAAAATCGAAAGAGATACAAAATGTAAATACGTAGAATACATAGAAATTAATATTATATTCGATCTAGAGAAATGTCTTTGGGGGGGGTTGAGGGTGGGGGGCGACAAGGAGGGTTACGTTGCCATCAATGGTTTGTGTACGGTTTATTTTGTCAATGGACAATGCTACAAACACCAGCTGGCAGAATGAAGCCGGCAGGACTAGATAGCAGGATATCAGTGTTTCGGGAAGAGCACCGGCGTAGGGGGGCGGAGCGGGGGTCGCTAAAGTTAGGAAAGATGATTTTTTATCATGAAGGGCAGTGGAACAGCCCTTGAGGATGATGAAAAACGAATCATGAAAACTTTCCTAAGCTATGATATAACGCTTATGTTGTGAATAAATACTAATTGAATTCCTACAATATGTATTTAGTGTATATGTGAGATTGCCCTTTTATTGGAGGCCCTGCTCAGAATGTAATCATCGGGGGTGCTGGTCACGATGTAGGTATCGTAATATTTATACGGCTATCATATAAATTACTCACAGTTGACAAGGGTTTTCCTAGTGTATGATCTTGGCCGTAAAAGAAATGTACTAGTACACCCCCCTCGGTTTCCAAACAATAAACTACCGTAGTTCCAGTTTTCAGTATAGCACACACCTGCGTTCCCGAGATCTATATATATAATAGCAACAAATTAGAGATTCTGTAGACTTATTTTGACAAAGATCTACATCTAATAGCTAAATGCCAGGCTATAGGAATCATTCTACAAAATCTAGGGGGTCTGAATTCCAAAGAGAATGTCAAAAGCTATGGGATTTTGCGTAGCGAGGGCCACTTCATGCCGCTGTGTTAGGCCTTAGTAGTGTGAATAAAATTTGAAAAACTTATGCTAAAACTCCCTAGGGATCCCCTCCTGTCTGTTAATAAGATTCCTTGTGGCTGTTTCTGGTGGCTGGTTAGAAATCGGAATTTTGTATGGATAAAAAAAACATGGGAGGAGCCTTTCTTTTGTGGCCAAAATCGTAGAGGTACTGTACTGGTGCTGGTATGGTACAGCCGTGTTCCAAAAGTTCGAGTGCCCCTTCTGGCACCGGGATGTAATACCAAATAATCGGTCGGTGTGCTATGTCGTTGTAGTTGCCTCCTCTGGTAAGGTCTGATGTTTTTTGTTTTTTTATGACTCTCAAGGGGGCCGAGCAGCTATGTATTCTTCGCCCCTTTTCTGAAGTAGGTAATTCTCGACTACATAGCACACCGACCGATTATTTGAGTTTTTACGGTAGCCATTAAATCTTTATGGTACAGTACGGTAGTACCAGCCTGGATGTCAGAACTTTTGGAACGCGGCTCTGGTCTGCTGGAAGGATCGGAAGACGGGTAACTTAACTTATTTATCCTTGGCGTGGGAATAATTGGCGGGTGTTCCCGTGTAAGATCAATAACCGAATGCCATCACAAGAAAGCAATCTCCACCTTCCTTTGCTTGAAGGGAGGAGAAGCCCATCAACTTCTTTGATGGACTACCGTATCGCAATACTGTTGTCTCGCCTGCCACCGAACCTTATCCCTCATGAATACATTGCCTCCGGCTTACGGGGGATCAAGTCTCAGCTGTGATCATCACCGATACGGCATATCGAATACTTGTACCGACCATACCACGGCTAATAGTATTTGTGGTGACTCGAATACGAACGTTGGAAATGTGTCTGGGAGCTATAATAACACCATCAATGTAGGAGTAAACGAAGAATCTTTCCGGATCAAAGCATGGTTATCTCCGCTCGAACACCATAGAAGGCATCAAGATGTGAGTAATCGTCGGCTCGATGGTGTTGGGGATTGGGTTCTACGGAGGAACGAGTTCAAGTTATGGTGTGGGAATCAGGATAGTTCAGGGAATCCGACTTTGCTATGCTGTGGAGGTCAAGGGGTTGGCAAGACCTTTATAAGGTACTATACAAGTAGTATTCTCTAGGAACCATAGGCAATGCTGACAAGTATCAAAATCAGTTCATTAGTGATAGATACCCTGCGCGAGCAGACCTGTGGACAGAATATTGCCGTTTTATCTCTCTATTGCGACTACCGGGCGCAGGAGGACCAATCGACGGTAAACATAATAGGGAGTTTACTCAGTCAGGTTGCTTCGAGGGCCGTACGGATTCCAATCGAAATTCAAACTGCTTTTGAATCGAAAGAGAGGGGTGGCCAAACCCTGCGGTTGCCGGACATGCTGAAATTATTCGCCAAAACAATCAGTTCCATTGGGGGGGTGTATATCTGCTTCGATGGACTGGACGAACTACTACCACAAAATCGGTCTGAGCTTCTTCGTGCATTACGACAGCTCATTCGAGACGCACCAAATATACGACTGTTTCTTACAGGGAGACCCTATATTCGTAAGGAACTTGACAAGCATCTCACGAAAGAGGCCTATATCATCGACATTGTGCCCGACAAAGGAGATATTACTAGATACGTAAGTCGAAAGATTGAGGATGATGATAACCGAAATCCGGAATTGATGCCAGATGACCTAAAACACGATATCTTGACAATAATGTTGGAAAGGGCTTCTGAGATGTAAGCAGGAGCAATTCTATCACCAACTTGAATCACTTATTGATGATCTGCAAAGGTTTCTACTTGTGGCATTGAATATGGATGAGATCTTGGGTGAGACCTCTCTCGCGAAGAGGAAGAAAATGCTGCGAAAGGTAGCGACGACTGGCGTGGACCTGGATAGTGTATACGCCCAAACACTGCGGCGGATAAGGGAACAGAAGGGGGACCGGGCAAGACTTGGGATGGAGGTGCTGAGATGGGTATCCCACTCGTGGCGGCCGTTGCGGGTTGGCGAACTCCGTCATGCTCTAGCGGTAGAAACCGAGTCTACCGATCTGGACCCTGAGAACATCTGCCCGCAAGATACTATCCTAGGGTCTTGCTTAGGGCTTGTCGTGGTTGACGAGGAGACATCAGTAGTTCGGCTAATCCACTACACACTGCACGAATACCTTCGCCTTCCTAGCATCCTGCCTGATGCCCACAAAACCCTTGGGCTGACGTGCTTGGCCTATCTAAGTAGTGACCAGGTCAAAGAGCTTCCAGCCGATAAGGTTCCTGACCTCCGGGGCATGCCCTTTCTCGAATATTCTTCTCTGTATTGGGGAACCCACGCAAGAGAGGAACTCTCAGATGGCGCGAAATCGCTTGCGCTGGAGCTGCTAAACCGGTATGATAACCATGTATCTGCGACCTTGCTCTCCAACCGAATGCGGAGCTCCGGTTATCGATCTATAGCTACTTCCCTATTTACCGGTTTACACTGTGCATCCTTCTTCGGGATTGTTGAGGTCGTGGCTGCTTTGATTAAGGTGAAGGGCTGTGATACCAGTCAGAGAGATTGCATGGGTTTTACACCGCTCATGTGGGCTGCTCGGCAGGGGAACGAAGAGGTGGTGAGTTTACTACTCGCAAGGAACGATGTCAATCCCAACGAGCCAGACAACGAAGGTCGAACTCCGCTCTGGTGGGCTTCTCACGCTGGGGACGATGGGGTAGTGAGACTACTGCTCGCTTGCGACAGTGTCAGTCCCGACGGGCCAGACAACGAAGGTGGAACACCGCTCTCCTGGGCCTCTTTCTGGGGGAATGAGGGTGTGGTGAGACTACTGCTCGCAAGGAATGATGTCAATCCTGACAAGCCAGACAGCAAGGGCCTGACACCACTCTCGCAGGCTTGCTTGTGTGGGCATGAGGGGGTGGTTAGACTACTGCTCTCAAGGGATGACGTCAATCCTAACGGGCCAGGCGACGGAAGTCTAACACCTCTCATATGTGCCTCTGTGTATGGGCAAGAGGGGGTGGTGAGGCTACTGCTCGCAAGGGACGGCGTCGATCCCAACAAGCCAGACGGCGATGGTCACACACCACTCTCGCAAGCTTCCATCTTTGGGCATGAGGGGGTGGTAAGACTGCTGCTCGGGAGGGGCGATATCAATCCTGACAAACCAGACAACAACGGTCGGACACCGCTCTTGAAGGCTTCTTTCTGCGGGCATGAGGGGGTGGTGAGATTACTACTTGCAAGTAACGGTGTCAATCCCGATAAACCAGACGACGAAGGCCAAACCCCACTCCAGGTCGCTTCTATACGTGGGTATAGGGAGGTTGTAGTACTTCTCCGATCTTGGATAGCTGCGGTTCCCCACATGAATTAAGGTCAAGAGAGATCCCTTGCATTCCCCCCCGCGCGGGGGTGCGCCGCTTTCATTTCGGCTGCCCACCGTATCCTTTGTCGCCCTGTGGGCGCCCTCACTACCTTCATTTTTTGCCTAAACCCCGATCCCGGAAATTTTCTTGAGCATGGGCCTCTCGCGGGAAAGCACTACCGGTACGTTAGGGACCATATAGGTGTTTCATCTTCTCCAACTTTTGCCTCGCCTGGCGGTTGGTAGCGGAGGGTGATTCCATTGTATTGAGATGCTCCGAATCTGACTTGATATGTTACCGCTTCGAAAGCAATGGTTTTTTGTGTATAGATTATTTTGCATATAAAAATTATGGTGTTTTGATAATACTTTGTTTCTATCCATATTTTTGTGGTCGGACTCTAACTTCACACACCTACTACCATACTGTGCTAATCGAGGTTAGTCCTAGTGTCCAAATGTGGAAGGGAGGGCAGTAGGAAAACTATATCGATATTTACCATTTTCGAGTTAGACCTACTTCTCATAGCAGCCAAAACCCCCGATGCAGTGCATTGATAAAGTGATCTTGTGGAATGAGTCGGGAACATTTATAATTATATTTTTTTATATTTTCCTTCGGGCCTTATTATAGCATGGCCGAAGATATCATCATGTAAATGGCACGACACCTACTGATTAATGCACTGGTTTTTTGTTATAATATTATATATTATGAAAGATATACGGCAACTGAGTCTGTCCACTCCGTAAACCGACTATCTTAGATATCACACATGGGAGCGCGGAAGGTTACTGATACCTCCCGCTCTTATCGTTCCTAGGGTGTATTTACATCCTCCAACCTATTATATTGGTGTTATTTATATCCAGGGATATAAAATCTGGAATATAAAAGGCGAAAAGGTCACTCCTTGTAATTGGTAATAATCGAGACTCGTGACTTTACTGGTACTGAGCGAGCTGTGATAGTGCTCCGGGGTTCATGAAAGTGATTAACGAATGAAGAAGGCTGTCTGGGTAGGTGAGGATGGTGGCAAAGGTGGATGAGGTATGTAGTGGCACGGGGGAAGGATGTGGCGGCTGTTTAGGAGAGGGTGGCGGGCTTTGTGGCCGATGACATGAAGTTGTCGGGGGGATGATGGTATAATAATCTCAGTAGTTGAACATTGTAATAGCGGTACTGTAGAGCGCAAGTAATAGGAAGCGCAATAGTACTATAATATTATTGTAGAGGAGCACAGAAGTGTAGGTAAGAGAACACACGATGGAAAGAACGAATATAGAGCACGAGCGGAGGGATAGGGTTATACATGTAACATGTACAGTCGTGTCACAAAAGTCCTGGCACCCCCAGACTGAGTGATGGGACAGGAATGCTCCAAATTTACCACTTTGTATGTCCTCCTCAGCCTCAATTAGAGGTCAAGAATAGAAATTAGAAGGTTCTGTTTCTTGTGATTGCATTTCTACTTTGACTACCATCAGTGGTAGTTGAGTTGCACGGTAAAATTTAGCTAGGGTGCCAGGACTTTTGTGACACGACTGTACAAGTATGATAGAGTTTTCACTGCTTAAGTGGTCTTTAACTAGCACACTCCAGAGGAGAACATACACCTCGACATCTCCTGCCGCCAACACCTGCACACGATCGTGACACCTCCATCAGTTGAGGCCGGCGCCGTTGAGTCTGGCAGGTTATTTGAAGAGGAGGGGATGATGCTGGAGCGGTGCTCAAGTAGGCGCCACCCTGGATTTGCAGCGGGCGGGGAAAGCTGGCGCTAAAGTCCGGTATCATATGGAGGGGATAGTAGGTGTGTAGGCATATTGTTTAATATCACAGCAAGGTCTCGTTTAGAGACTGTAGGCTTTTTTAGATAGGAAAAATGAGATGATGAGCTCATAGAAGGCCCGAAGAAAATAAATGCTCGTAAGAAAAGAAGAAAAAAAAGAGACTAATATTTTATGGCTAATGTTCCATCGAATGGTGCTACAGTGCGCCAGAAAATGTTAATCACTTTCATGCACCCCTGAGTAGACGGATGGTCAGTAGGCCGTCGCGATTGTCTGGGGTGTACTAGTGCTCGAGTATAGGACGAGTTGTAGTACGGTACTGTACCGCATAGTGAGTTCGCGCGAGTACCTGCTAATTATTTCCGAAATGCTGGGCCTCCTTAATATGGGTCTCGAGGGCGTGTACTTTGAGCACTGATATCGTGCTCGGTTAACCTACCGGTACTCGAGTGAGAAAACCTATTCAATACCAGCGAAACTCGGACCCTCCCTACAGAATACCATCCAAGTTTTTTTATGCCAGCAAAAACACAACGTCTCACCCACTAGTCCATTGTGATGCTAAACAAGGTAATAAGCATGGTCTCAATATAGCTTGGCAAGGTGGCTACCCTTGTGGGAGGTTTCTCTTGCCTTCCCTCAGATGGATGGTGTGTTCGACCGAGCTGTATCCCGCCGTGTAGCCGTAGCTCTGGCCTTCTACTATACCGGAAAATAAGTCGATGGGGGAGTGCTCTGAAGGTATCTTGCTTAAAGGAGAGAACAGGGATAGGACAAAAGAGGAAACACTAGACCCAATTGAAATAGAATAGAACGAGCTCTATTTAGTGGAAGGAGAGTGGTTGTCTACGTGCAGAAAACTCTGCACGCCAAGCTATATACAAAGTAGGGTGTTTAGTGGGCATGCAAACGCTCTCCCGACTGCTAAGATACCCTAAGACAATGCCCTGCTCCACACCCTGACATTTTCCCAAAAAGGAGATTTATCGCTAATTTTAAGTGACACAAACCATCCAAATAGTTGTCCTCTGACTTTAAAAAAAAAATTATAAAATTTACCAGTGGGGCTGTTTTGTTTTTAAAGAAATATTTATATCTTTATTATTATTTTTGTGATGGTGTTTCTTGCTTAGAAGTTGGGGTATTATTTTTCTTAGATGTGGGTGAAACGTTGTGATCTTGCTGGCATAAAAAAACTTGGATGGTATTCTGTAGGGAGGGTCCGAGTCTCGCTGGTATTGAATAGGTTTTCTCGCAAAGATGGGGCAATTTACATTCTTGGCATGGGAATGATCGGCTAGGGGCCTAGGGCTTGGATGTAAAACGACAATCTAATTGTACTTGAGCACCCTACCACATGAACAACAGAGCAAGCCCCGCTTTTCCTTGTTTAAGGGAATGGGGTGTCCATCGACATCTTCACCAAACCACCTTACTGCGATACTATCTTCTCACCTGTTGCCAACCTTATCCGCTATGAATACGTCACCAACGGGAAACGGAGGATCAAGTCTCCTTGATCCATGGAAGCACGGGATGTTGAACACCCGCACCGACCATCGCATGACTAATATCATTTATGGTCACTCGAACTCGAACGTTGGGAATGTGTCCAACAGCTATAATACCATCAACGTGGGAATAGAGGAGGAGTCTTTGCGGATTCAAGAATGGCTATCTCCACTCGAACCCCATAAAAGGCATCGAGATGTGAGAAACGGTCGGCTCGAAGGCGTTGGGGAATGGGTTCTCCGGAGAAGTGAGTTCGAGTCATGGTGCAAGAACCAGGACGAGTCGGTGGATCGTACACTACTATGCTATGGGGGTCAAGGGGTTGGCAAGACCTATATAAGGTAGAAGAGTATTTTCCAGAAACAATAGACTATGCTTACAAGCAATAAAATCAGTTCATTAGTAATAGACACCTTGCGGAAGCAAACCCGGGGAAGGAATGTCGGCGTTATCTTTCTCTATTGCGATTACCAGGTGCAGAAGGACCAATCAGCGGTGAATATGATAGGGAGTCTAGTTCGACAAGCTGCTCTAAGAGCACCGCTGATTCCGAGTGAAATTAAAAGTGCGTTTGACGAGTCGAAGTTGGAAGGTGGTGATGGTCTGCAGTTGCCGGACATGGTGAAATTATTCGTCAAGGTGGCCGGCCACACTGAGGTAGTGTATCTTTGTATCGACGCAGTGGATGAGGTGCTTCTACAGCATCGATTCGAGTTCCTTCACGCACTACGGCAGATTCTTCAAGATGCTCCAAATGTGCGGCTATTTCTTACAGGGAGGCCATACATCCGCGCGGAACTCGATAAGCATCTCACCAAGAAAGCTTGTGCCATACACATTTTAGCCGATCAAGGAGATATCACTCTATACCTAAGCCGGAAGATGGACGATGACGAAGACCCAGGGTTGATGAAAGAGGATCTGAAAAAGAATATAATGACAACGATGGTGGAAAAGGCTTCTGAAATGTGAGTAGGGGAGACTCGTTTGCAAATTTGAATCCCTCATTAATATTGAGCTCAGGTTTCTACTGGTTGCCTTAAATATTGAGGCAATCTTGGGCGAGACCTCATTAGCGAGGAGAAAGGAGATGTTGCGAAAGGTGGCGACAACGGGCGTGGGCCTCGACAGTGTGTATGCCCAAACACTACAGCGAATAAGAGAGCAAAGGGGAGACCGATCGCGACTGGGGATGGAGGTGTTGATGTGGGTATCTCACACGGAGCGGCCCTTACGGATTGATGAACTCTGTCATGCGCTGGCGGTAGACATGCAGTCGACGGATCTGGACCCTGAGAATATCCGGCCGCAAGATACAGTGCTAGGGTCGTGCTTAGGGCTTGCTATAGTTGACGCGGAGACATCCACAGTCCGGCTGATCCACTACACACTTCAGGAATACCTCTCCCGACATGGTATCTTTCGCGACGCTCACAGAACACTTGGCCAGGCATGCTTGGTCTATCTAAATTTCAAACAGGTCAAGGGGCTTCCGGCCAATGGTGTTTCCAAGCTTGGAGACATGCCCTTTCTCACATATTCTTCTTTGTATTGGGGAAGACACGCAAAAATCGAACTCTCAGAGTGTGGGAAATCTCTAGCGTTGGAACTATTGAACTGCGTGGGCGACCACATATCGGCTACCATACTTGTCGAAGAAATAGGGGGCCTCCATTATTGTTCACTTCCCCATCACCGATGGCCCAGTCTACACTGTGCATCGTACTTTGGGATTGTTTCGGTGGTGGCTGATTTGATAGAGAGGGAAGGCTGTGATATCAATCAGAGTGACTGTATGGGGTTTACAGCACTGCAGTGGGCTGCTCAGCAAGGGAATGAAGAAGTAGTAAGACAACTGCTCGGGCGGGACGATGTCAATCCTGACAAGCCAAACAAAGACGGCCAAACCCCGCTCTGGCGTGCTTGCGACAATGGGCATGATGGGGTAGTGAAGTTACTGCTCGCGCGGGACAATGTCAATCCCGACACGTCAGACATAAATGGAAAAACCCCACTCTGGTGCGCTTCTTACCATGGGCATGAGGGGGTGGTGAAACTACTGCTCGCACGGAATGATGTCAATCCCGACAAGCCAAGCAACGATGGCAGAACACCACTCTGGAACGCTTCTTACAATGGGCATGAGGGGGTGGTGAAACTACTGCTAGCACGGAACGATGTTAATCCCAACGAGCCAGACAAAGACGGCGAAACCCCGCTCTGGCGTGCTTCCTTCCACGGGCATGAGGGGGTAGTGAAACTACTACTCGCACGGAACGATATCAATCCCGACAAGCCAAGCAACGATGGCAGAACACCACTCTGGAACGCTTCTTACAATGGGCATGAGAGGGTGGTCAAACTACTGCTCGCACGGAATGATGTCAATCCCGACAAGCCAAGCAACGATGGTCGAACACCACTCTGGAACGCTTCTTACAATGGGCATGAGGGGGTGGTGAAACTACTGCTCGCACGGAATGATGTCAATCCCGACAAGCCAAGCAACGATGGTCGAACACCACTCTGGAACGCTTCTTACAATGGGCATGAGGGGGTGGTGAAACTACTGCTCGCACGGAATGATGTCAATCCCGACAAGCCAGGCAACGATGGCAGAACACCACTCTGGAACGCTTCTTACAATGGGCATGAGGGGGTGGTGAAACTACTGCTCGCACGGAATGATGTCAATCCCGACAAGCCAAGCAACGATGGTCGAACACCACTCCTGGCCGCTTCTCCATATGGGCATGAGGGGGTGGTGGAACTACTGCTAGCACGGAACGATGTTAATCCCAACGAGCCAGACAAAGACGGCGAAACCCCGCTCTGGCGTGCTTCCTTCCACGGGCATGAGGGGGTAGTGAAACTACTACTCGCACGGAACGATATCAATCCCGACAAGCCAAGCAACGATGGCAGAACACCACTCTGGAACGCTTCTTACAATGGGCATGAGGGGGTGGTGAAACTACTGCTCGCACGGAATGATATCAATTCCGACAAGCCAAGCAACGATGGCAGAACACCACTCCGGGCCGCTTCTCCATATGGGCATGAGGGGGTGGTGAAACTCCTGCTCGCACGAAATGATGTCAATCCTAGTGATGGGCACGATCATGATCGATCAGATCATGGGGGGTATGCTCGATCATGATCTGATCGAGGGGACCCTATGATCGAATGGTCGATCAAATGGGTGACCCTGATCGAGCATGATCAATCATAGTCGATCATAGTAGCTGCTGGGGCATGATCTAGTGATCGATCATGATTACTGCTCGAGCATGATCGAGTAATTGATTACAGCAACTCTACGCACACGATTAAGGTTGGTTAATTATTGTGCCTATGCTATGACTATTATTCCTGTCCCCTTATAGAGTATTCTTGACCTACATATCTTAGTTCCGTATATTTAGCAGGTTGAGCTGGCGTACCTCGGGATTGTACTGCCGTTAGTATTGAACATCACCGGTGATCACTCCAAACGAATACGAGCTGGGCTTTGTACCTTTCCTATCCTGTTAGTCTTTAGTTATTAGTTATCTTTTGTCAGTCGTTACCAATTACAAGGGAGGGACGAGTTAATGAGGATCGGCATATATGTCCGGAAATGCTCGGGGAGCATAGCGGGGCATGTATCGGAATGGAAACCGTGTGGGAGTGGGATACTATCCGGACTTGGATGGATCCCCGGGAGCGTGTTTACTCGATGAAGCTCTTTGTATTCTCTATATAATGCCACCACTCCGCACATTAGATAGGCAGGCAAGCAAGACACGAATCCTCTCAATATATACAGTATCCTCCTTAACTTCAGTTCCATTCTCTTATCCTCCGTTTCTCTTCACAATAGGGCACTTATAACAACAGTTAGGTGGCCATATACCTGGATGGGTGGTGTCTCCTGATAACTCAAATAAATTATATTGAATATATTTAGCATTAAATTTGGGAGAGTGATCGATCATGATCGACTATGATCGAGCAGTACCATGATCGACGAAATCGATCAGATCATGCCCTATATGATCGATCACTCGGTGATCGAGGGACACCTATGATCGAGGTGATCGAGCATGATCTGATCGAGCAAAACTCGATCATGATCTGATGCCCATCACTAGTCAATCCCGACAAGTCAAGCATGGATGGCCGAACACCGCTTCGGTGCGCTTCTGACAACGGACATGAAGAGGTGGTGAAACTACTGAAGGAGCAATATCAATCCCGCCGAGCTAGGAAATGATAACCAAACACCGCCCTCACGCGGTTCTTTTAACTGGCCTGAGGGGGTGATGGAACTGCTGCTCGCACGATACGGTATCAATCCCGACAAGCTAGACAATGGTTGTCGAATACCACTTCTGACACCCCCCCCCATCCACCGTCTTCATGAGGTTGTAGCACTCCTCCACCCTTTAGCAGCCCCGGCTTCCGCAGGCTAGTCTCACATAGAGATTTGCTTGCGCTCCCTTTCGTACAAATGTGTGCATTTCATTCACAACCTTCCCCATATATGTACCCCTTATTGCTACATCCCCCGCCTTCTCTCCGGGTCCCTTTACACTCGTCTCGTATATCGGCTGCCATCCCCTGAACACTCCCCTCCTTTTTGCTCTTTTTCCGTTTGCCTAATCTCTAATATTTGCACTTATCTCTCCCATGTGCTTGCCGCCGGAAAGCATTTTATTCTGTATGATGATATATATATTGCCCTTGATATTTTCTGATCTGCACTCATTTTTTCGCCGATCCGGGTGTGTTGGGATGCCCTGAGTCCTTGCCTTACGGCGGCCTATAAGAGCTGAAACCGCCACTACGCTCAGACATTAAACTTCAGATTTTGAAAAAGCGAAACCACTGAAAAAATATTTATTCAACTCCTCTTCTGTTATTAAAGAGGAATTTTCATGTATTTCTTTTGTATATATATATCGTTAGACCATTACTTGAAACCAAAAATAAAGAAGTAGCAACATAGCTAAATTAATAATAATGAACGAAAAGACAAAGGAAGTGTGAGGTGCCAGTGATAGATCCTAAAGGTAAGATCCGGGGAGTAACTTAAAGGGCAATCACAATAGGATCTAGCATGGAAAGTGGAAGATGAGAATGGTACTCTACTCGTTCGCTCAACACTCTTTTTAACCTGCGTTCTGAATTGTCCAGTCTATCCGTCCTGGAGGTAGGACCAGACGGACCGCCAGCAGGAGAATTCTGATCACGATAGAAGAGATTGTGTTGACGCTAAGAACGAGGGTGTATCTTGATGAAGCCAAGAGCATCGTGGTCTGACTATGCCGTGCAGGAGATTAGCGAATCCTCGAGGTGACCCGTGGAACCGGATACCCCAGCCTCCTTCTATGGAAAATAGATGTATCATATTTGAAAAAATGGCCAGGCATGTGCGGATGAACATGTGGGAGCCGGCAAGGGAAGGCCGGGGATAGGTAATGACTGCTGGGGCTAGGTAATGACAGCCGGGGACTGCAAAGAAAATATGAGTGATGAATTGTGATGCACTTTAACAGAGATAATAAATAAGATTCCCGCAAGAAAGAGAAGAAGGTTGGATAGATTAAGTATGAGTGCCCTCTCCGGCGTACCAAGCGGGATACTTACCCCAGTCTGGTTTTAATTTTCTCCATGGTGTCGCTTATCCGAAATCTGAAGTTTAATGTCCGAGCGTTGTGGCGGTTTCAGTTCTTATAGGCCGCCGTATTGCCTAATATGGTGCCGCTTGGAAAGTCCTTGCTTTTCTATGCTTATAAATTATCTTTCCTGTATGATATTATACTTTATTTTCCCGTCTTCATTTCACTAGAATCCCAACTTCTCATAGTCACCAATTGTGGTCACCCTGAGTGCGTAAACACGAGTGAGAGAGCCGGAGGAAAGTCATACCAGCACTCCCGGGGAGTGGCGTGAGCCCGAGCTAGACTTGCTTCTTATATCTTTTGCACTAAATCTTCTCATACTTCCCCTTATAATGGCTCTATTTTCTCTTTAGAAAATAAGGAAAAAAAAGCAAAGACCAAGGAGGATAAAGGCTGAATCCCCGCCTATTTTCCCTATTTATTTTTGTCCCATCCCTAAAGTTGCTCGAGTGCCGGGGACTAGGGTCCATCATTATAACTACATCCGCAACCCAAGGGCAAGGATGTTAGAATCAGTGTTGCGGTACTTGTATTATTTCTCTTCAGCTTTTATGGTTGAGTTCGAACGGCACCGTACTGTGGGACGCACGGGTGTATTGGCACTCCGGGATGGGGATATTCCCCAGTCCATAACTTGAAAGAGGAGGAAAATGGGTCGTCTAAGGGGGGAATAACCAACCTTTGAGAATAATCAAGAAACCATCGTCCAGGCACGACAGCTGTCGCAAGAGTGGGGACCGGTCCTCTAGTTTCCAATTCACCCTCCCGCTCCGTGTGGCCCCCCTTGATAGAACCGTAAATCTTCTTTTGCTCGGCTCTCCCGGCTTTTACCTATCCAGGTGTCTTTCATGTATAGTGGCTTGCGCCGGTTGCCAGACATGACCTTGCAATTCATTTTTAGGAAAAAGCAATCGCAATCTAACAGGCGCGTAGGAAGTGTGCCTTTGGTAGGCCGTTACATCCCGAAATGAGTGCGAAGACCCCCGAAATCCTCCCACAGTAGATTATCGTAATGTGAACAACTACTACTATGCAGTAAATTATACCCGGAGGGTTCAACACCGGTGAAAATTATCTCGCGCTGAAAGATTTGATGCTGGGGATTGGCTTTTTTTCCTACTCAAGCTTATTATACCGAGGGTATTGTTTAATTATGCTTCCTTAGAATGCGCATTTTTGGGTGACTAGCTTAGAGAGATTGTCAAGCCGTGAGGCGGAATTTTTAAAGATGGGTATCTGGTAGCAAATTAGGAAGAATTGTGTTCTGGAGGACTCTCCTGAGGAAGGGCCACATTAGATCCACACTATCCTTATCTACAAGGCCGGAATTTAACTAGATTTGAAAACCTAAATTTGGTCTCCCTTTCCTTACGTGTTCGCCACGCGCAAGCCCCTTTCCCCTTCTACCACTTCCTTTGGAAACCGAAGTGTTTTTGTACTGGCCCGGCCAATGGGGATCGGCTAGTTCGCGTTATGTCTCCTCACTGTATCTCATTTATCTGGCCTGGCCTGTAAACTTACATTACGGACTCCATCGGTTTAAGTATGTACTTGAACCGTACTCTACTCCCTTGTCTCTCTCAAGAATGCCTTCGCGAGCCGAATATTCCGTGAAGAGTCCAGCAAAATATCGGCTGGCGGAGGTATTCTTGGCTATATACCATCGAGACCATACCCGAAATTATATTTATAGGGTGAATTTTGGAAAGCGCTATCTCACAATGTCGGGATAAGGTTTAATCCTGAGTGAAGGTATCTTTTGCAACCGGAGGCTACCTCACAGGAAGCGCTTCATTATAGTGACTGGATTTTAGGTATTATAATATTATGACAAGTTAGTGTGCAAGAAGTGGAAAAGGTTCTGATTCCTCCGTGCTGAACTGGAGGACTCGGGCTCGGACTAGAGAATGGAAAAGGCTTTTTCCCTAGGCTACCGGTAGTTCATTAAAAGGACGTTCTTGTGGGAGGGTTATCGTACATGGTGCAGCCACAGTAAACTACCGTACTAGTACTAGTAGTCAAATAAATAGGTTCAGGTGATAGCGGTGGTCTGCTTGCGGGAATGGGAAGGCGAGATATAACTGATGGAGTGTTTGGTGCGCCGCGATTATGCTTTGGAAAAGTGGTTTTGTCTTGAATCCTGTTTTCAAAGGCGAAAGCGGTTGGCAAGCCAAAAGTAAATCGTGATTAAATTTTGAAGGTTTTTTAATATTTGATTTCAAAATTAAATGGCAAAAACGCAATCTAGAAATTGGAATCGCAGTTCGCCAAACCCCTTATTTCCGGATTTACGTATATATGGACGCCCGTTCCGTCACAAGTGCGACGACAGAACATCGACTAAGACAAATGAGTGATCCCCGACCTGCTCTGACAAAACTGTTGGAAGTCTTAATTAAGTTCTTACATCTATTATATTAGGAAATAATATTATTGTCATGGGCTGTTTGCTGAAGCATGGTTGCTTAGTCATAGAGCTGTCTTGGCTGTCATTGGTTGCGGGCTCGCTTGTCTTCTTTGTTCTCCTCTTTTTCTTTTTCTCTCTTAAATAAGTTCTTTTTCTTGACGGTGGATGGAACCAACGAAACTGGTCTTGACACGACTCTTATTTGGCTTTTAAGTTCACTCTTTTTCTCGCCTCCCGTAAGGCTCCTCCTGCACTTTCTGTACCCAACAAGCGGCTGTGCAAATACTTCCTTCCACCCACCTCTTGTCGAGTTCGGCTCCCCACGGATCATTTCCAACAGCATCCATAGCAGTCACGAGTGACACCTCGTGACGACTTCTTCATCCTCTGCTTGTATGCCTATTTGACTCCTATTTTTCTCTCCTCCGTTCCTTTCTTCATCCCTTCTTCCTTTGTTAATTGCCTTCTCCGGCCTTGGTTACAGCTTTCCCTCACTCACTTGTGCCACCAGTCAACATCAACAACCACTTCGCCAGACTACCGATACACCCATCGCTTACTCAACAGCTTCATTCCATCCATCATGAATATCGTGCCCGCGGAAAACCAGGAAAGAACTTTCAGTCCTATCCACCATAGCGATGCTTTATGCGATACCCATACGGGTAACACCATGACAAATAACGTGGGTGGCAGCCTAAATACGCACGCTGGAACAGTTTCACAGAGTTGCAATAGCACCTTCTACCGCGGATCAAGTGAAGACAGTTTACCCATTTAAGCATGGCCGTCGCCACTGGAGCCATATAAACGGCACCAGGATGTGAGGAACCTCAGGCTTGATGGAATTGGGGATTGGGTTCTGAAGACAAATGAGTTCGAGAGTTGGCGCGAGGGTCGAGATGGCTCAGAAAAATGTGTATTGTTGTGTTATGGGAGCCAAGGGGTCGGCAAGACCTATATAAGGTACAAGGGTTCCCCGGGGCACTGTGAGCAAGGCTGACAAGGAATGGAAATAGTTCACTAATAATAGACACTCTACGCAATCAGAACCGAGGGGAGAACACCGCCGTTTTCTCTCTCTACTGCGATTATCAGGCCCCGAACCAATCACCGGTGAACATGATAGGTGCTCTTCCCAAGCAGGTTGTGGCCGGACCTGCAGAGATACCTGATGAAATCAAGTACCATTTCAAGGAGTCAAGGAAGCTAGGTGGCCAAGGCCTCCGGTTGACAGATATGGTGAATTTGTTTATCAAAGCAAGTGGGTCATTTGAGCGAGCATTTATTTGCATTGATGCCGTCGATGAGTTACTGGCGAAGGATCGACCTTACTTTATTCGTACATTGCGACATATTGTTGACGAGGCACCAAACATCCGACTGGTTCTCACGAGCCGGCCCCGTGTTCGGGTAGAACTCAACAAGCATCTTGCAGACCGGGCATACATAATCCAAGTTGAAGCAGACCAAGGAGATATCACAAGATATGTTCAGCTCAAAATTGATGACGACCCACACCCTGGGCTGATGAGTGGAGATCTAAGAAAGGGTATCATGAAAACGATGCTGGAGAAGACTTCGGGAATGTAAGTAGAAGAAACCCCATTACGTGCTTGGACCCCCGCTGACGCCCCTTTAAGGTTTCTACTCGTGGTCTTGGGTATGGCTGCTATCTTAGGAGAGACTACCAAAGCAAGAAGACAAAAGATGTTGACAACAGTGGCAACTGTTGGCGTGGCCCTCGGTAATGTGTATGGTGAAACATTACGGCGAATACGGGAGCAGGATGAGGGCCTATCAAGACTTGGGATGCAAGTACTGATGTGGGTGTCCCACTCACAGCGGCCATTGCAGATAGATGAACTCTGCCACGCTCTAGCGGTAGAAATAGGGTCAACCGATCTGGACCTGGGCAATGCCCCTTCGGTTGACACGGTTCTAGATTCGTGCCTTGGACTTGTAATCATCGACAAGAATTCAACATTGCACTTGATCCGCGACTCACTCTGAGAATACCTCTCAGACCAGAACATTTTCCCTAGAGCCCACCAATCGCTTGCAGAAACCTACTTGACCTGTCTCAACTTTTCGGAACTCAATAACCTTTCCTCAGGCTGCGCTCGTGATCTCCCGTACGCTTCCTTTCTCGAATATTCTTCCCTCTATTGGGGAATCCATGCGAAAGTAGAACTCTCTGACCGCGTAAAATCTCTTGCCGTGGAACTGTTAAGCAGAAATGATAACCATGCATCTACCACCTTACTTTTCCAGCGTCTAACCGATGACCTTTATATAGCAGATGAACTTCCTGACGTTTCTCATTACCAATTTACCGGCTTACACTGCGCTTCCTACTTTGGAATTGTTGAAGTCGTGAAGGCTTTGTATAGGCTGTACACCGCTTATGTGGGCTTCCCGGCGGGGGAATGAGAGGGTGGTGAAACCTTTGCTTGCAAGGGGCATTGTTGATCCCGACAAGCCAGACAACCATGGTGGGACACCACTCTCAGTGGCTTCCTCTCCTCGGAGGGGCATGAGGGCGCTGTGAGAGCACTTCTTGCAAGGGACAATGTCAACCCCAACAAGCAAGACAACTATGGTTGGACACCGCTCTCGGGGGCTTCTAATGGAGGGCATGAGGGGGTGGTGAGACTTCTGCTGGCGAGGAGCTATGTCAATCCCAACGTGACAGACAGCGAGGGTGAAACACCGCTCTGGTACGCCTCTTTTGCGGGGCATGAGGGGGTGGTAAGACTACTACTGGCAAGAAGTGATGTCAATGCGGACCAGCAAGACAACGGTGGTGAAACGCCACTCTGGGCTGCTTCCTCCAACGGTAATGAGGGAGTGGTGAGAATGTTGCTCGCAAGGAGTGATGTCGATCCCGACAAACGATGTAATGATGGCCAAACGCCGCTCTTGAAGGCTTCCGGAATAGGGTGTGAAGGGGTAATGAAACTCCTTCTCGCCAAGCGCAATGTCAACCTAAATAAGGCTTACATGGATGGTGTAACACTGCTCTTGCATGCTTCTGAGATGGGGCATGAGGCAGCTGTGAGACTCCTGCTTTCAAGGGCCGACGTCAATCCCAACAAGCCAGACAATTGCGGTAGGACCCCGCTCGCCCTGGCTGCTTCCGGTGGGCATATGGCAGTGGTGAAACTACTGCTGGCAAGGGCTGATGTCAACCCAGGCAGGCGAGACAATGAAGGCCAAACCCCACTCCGGGTCGCCTCTATGAATGGGCACAGGAAGATAGTAGCACTTCTAAAAGCTCGGAAATAACTGCAATCTCCAGCCCGGATTGAGCTCAAGGTGAGCTTTTCCAACATCCTCTCTGCACACACGAATATTGCAATTTTTACCACGGTTATTACATACACACCCCCTACTAGCACACCTCCTGCCCTCAGTTTTAGTCCCTCTGCAGACTCCCGGGGTATCCATTATCGTCCTCTCGACACTCTTGCCATCTCTTTTTTTCTGTTTTTCTTAAATTCTCACCTTTAAATTATCTTGAGCATGAGGCTCTCGGAAAGCACTTAGTTACCAAACACCAAACAGATAGTCGCTTAACATTCTCTGGTCTTTCCTTCTCATAGCGGTGTGGAGGAATGTGGTCCAGTTGTATTATGATTCCCCGCGCTAGCTTGATATGTTGCTGCTCCGAAAGTAACTATTTTCCTTATCAAAATTATGCTCTGTATTCACCAATTTTTTCCGGTCAGTGCCTCACCTACCCACCATCGACCGAGGTTAGCCCCTGCGTGTGAATGTGGAAGAGACAGCTGTAGGGAAACCACACCAAGACTGAGGGTTTTGAACTAGATTTGCTTATCCTATGTGGTTAGAACTTCTCATGAGGTGGGCTTACGAAGCAATATTGTGGAAAAAGATGGGAAAAATCATTGCTATCATTGTATTTTAATTCAATTCCAATTTCATTGACTAGTATATCGATTTCGCATGACATAATTGGAGAAAATAAACTTAATACATCCCCTCTGATAACAAATAAGCATAGCAAACATAAAAAAGTCATCAGTAATAACTGACCAGGGTCGGGGGGAAATGCTCTCATGGCTGAAGTCGGATGGACTCTCCTGTGAAAGGCAAAAGCTCAAAAGAATTTGTTGATCGAAGCGGTCCGCTATTTTTTCGCCAACTTGGGGGCTCGTGCTGGGGGCGGATGTCCTGATTTGAATTCTGCCTTCGCACTCATGGAGAAATGGGGGTCCTCAAATACCTAAATTAGAAAACCTCAGCATTCTATCTTGTTTCTTTCCCAGCTTCACTTCTCTCGCTATTCCTAGCAGTGTTGATAAAGCCGAATTTCCCTACATCAAGCTAAAATTCAAACTGAAAAAACTAGCTTCCCATCCGTCCAGAAATTCCAATCGAGTGATGTCAAAAGAATCTCGAGTCTAAATGCCTAACTTTCTCGAAGGGAGCGGATTTGTTGAAAAATATTCAAAATGCGGAGTTAACGATTAATGGTGTGGGGTTGTACAGAGCGGAGTGGAATGGATTAAGGGAGGATACAAAGTTTGTATGATATTATGCGGAGGTGAAAATCATAAATGATTGTGATAAGTTGAAGAAAGGAAAGGCTAGAGAAAGGATGTGAAGTAAAGTGAAAGAAAGAAGGAGAGAGACAGAGAGAGAGAGAATTAGAAGGAAAGAAAGACAGGAGTTGTGAAAACATTTTTATAGCTTGCGAATCGCTTTATTAGTGGTACGGGTACCGATGGGGCCTTGAAGTGCCGGCACATCTCGCATCAAGTGCGGCTATAACTAGTGATGGCCACGAGCACCTTGAGCATAGGGGTCCCTCGAGCAGAGCATGATCGAACAGGACCCTCATAATCTGCTCGAGGGGTCGGAGATGTACAGGCAGTCGATGTAGTGCCGGGCGCAATACGGCATGGTATCCAAGTATTCGGAGACAGGAAAGAGCTTGGAAGGAGGATGAAAGCACCGGACGCAAGGACGCTGCAAGCAATAGGAGTTCTAATCAGTTTTTCCTTTTCTTTTATTAGCACGGGAGCCCGCTAAAAGGAAAAGGGGACAAATACGGAAGAGAGAAAGGAAACGACACGTATAGTGATCGATAGAAGAATAGGTTGATGGTTTCGTTATTTGATATATACTCCTATCTTTACAGCTAGTTAGCTAGTTGGTTGAGTGTGAGCGTGACAGGAGCGAGAGTGAATAAGAAGACTTCCTCGAAGTTTTCCATGTGCGATCGAAGTTTTTGGCAAATGATGGATACTTGTAACTCTATTGATCAAGCTATAATAGGGAGTGAGTTCGCACAGTCGGGGCTATCGTGAGTTGCCGTAAATTATAAAATACTCCCCTAACGGCAGTGGAAAAGCGGGGCTGCAAAGATGGAGAATTTGTGTTCTTAGCATAGGAATGATTGGCTGGGGGTTTCTTGTGAAACAATAAGCTAAAATTTGAAAAATTCCCGCCATTCTTTAAGCGAATGAGGCTCCCATTCACATCCTTGATAAGCTACAGTACCACGCTGTCCATCCGAATTACGTGTTGGAGGAAAAAATGTTTGAGTAAGCAAGTCAGATAAAGAAGCATACGGTTCCAATTTTACAGCCCAGGAGCTGACAGGAATCCAATATCTCTCTATTGGTGCCAGTTACTTGTTCTATACAAGCATCCATTCAAGCTATAGGAATGAAAACTCAGGAAGGTTTCTAGAGGTAATTGTGAGAGCGAAGAATCTCCTCGGCAGAACTGCTATTAGGGGTTGTGACCTCTCATTTAGCCTGGGTGAATCGATGGTGTTTGCTCGATAAGCCTAATTTATAAGCGAGTTGTACTCGAGTGGCGAATATCGGAAAATCGACAGTAGGCGGAGGAGGGCAGAAATCATTAATGCGCCGTACCTTTGCAGTACCGGTAGTAATAATGCAGGGCCCCGGTTCATACGAAGGTATACCAGTACTCTAGGTGAAAAGGTTACCACTGGTAATTGGTCAATGCTCAATGCTCATGAATTTACTGATTAAGCTGTAATACTGGTAGTATTGAGGTAAGCTGCCGCGCTAGTCTGGGGTACACTCGTGTGTTAAACCGCAAAAAGTGAGTTCACACTAGCACCTTCTAACAATTACCGAAAGGGTAGGTTTCCTCTATGCAGGTCACGAGTATGCGTACTAGGGAACTCAAGAGAGTTACCGAGAAGGCCGGATGATGAACGAGTGCTCTGCGATACAATACCGTTATTGTGCTCGATGCGACTATTACGATAAATTAATGATGAGCTAGTGTGCGAAATCTTTTCTCTAACTAGAATAGGTTAGTGAGAATGCAGAAACGGGGCGAATGATTGGGTAGGTTATCCTTGGGAAATAACAATGGTATTATCTGGATAATAGAGCGATCCCCGCTTTTATTTAACTAAATGAGGGGCCAATTGACACCTTCGACAAACTAGCCTACTGCTATACTATCTTCTCACCCATTACCAGCCTTATTCACCATGAATACATCACCAACGGGAAACGTAGGATCAAGTCTCCTTGGTCCATCGCAGCACGGGAGGTTGAACACCCGCAGCGACCATCGCATGGCTAATATCATTTATGGTCACTCGAACTCGAACATTGGGAATGTGTCCAACAATTATAATAACACCATCAACGTGGGAATAGAGGAGGAGTCTTTGCGGATTCAAGAATGGCTATCTCCACTAGAACCCCAAAAAAAAGGCATCGAGATGTGAGAAATGGTCGGCTTGAGGGCGTTGGGGAATGGGTTCTACGGAGAAGTGAGTTCGAGTCATGGGGCAAGAGCCAGTACGAGTCGGTGGATCGTACACTGCTATGCTATGGGGGTCAAGGGGTTGGCAAGACCTATATAAGGTAGAAGAGTATTCTCCAGAAACAATAGACTATGCTTAGAAGCAATAAAATCAGCTCATTAGTAATAGACACCTTGCGGAAGCAAACCCGGGGACAGAATATGGGCGTTATCTTTCTCTATTGCGATTACCAGGTGCAGAAGGACCAATCAGCGGTGAATATGATAGGGAGTCTAGTTCGACAAGCTGCTTTGAGAGCACCGGTGACTCCGAGTGAAATTAAAAGTGCTTTTGACGAGTCGAAGAGCGAAGGTGGTGATGGTCTGCAGTTGCCGGACATGGTGAAATTATTCGTTAAGGTGGCTGGCCACACTGAGGTAGTGTATCTTTGTGTCGACGCAGTGGACGAGGTGCTTCCACAGCATCGATTCGAGTTCCTTCACGCACTATGCGAGATTCTTCAAGATGCTCCAAATGTGCGACTATTTCTTACAGGGAGGCCATACATCCGCGCGGAACTCGATAAGCATCTCACCAAGAAAGCTTGTGCCATACACATTTTAGCCGATCAAGGAGATATCACTCTATACCTAAGCCGGAAGATGGACGATGACGAAGACCCAGGGTTGATGACAGAGGATCTGAAAAAGAATATAATGACAACGATGGTGGAAAAGGCTTCGGAAATGTGAGTAGGAGAACCTCCTTTGCAAATTTGAATCCCTCATTGATATTGTGCTCAGGTTTCTACTAATTGCCTTAAATATTGAGGCAATCTTGGGCGAGACCTCATTAGCGAGAAGAAAGCAGATGTTGCGAAAGGTGGCGACAACGGGCGTGGGCCTCGACAGTGTGTATGCCCAAACACTACAGCGAATAAAAGAGCAAAGGGGAGACCGATCGCGACTTGGGATGGAGGTGTTGGTGTGGGTATCTCACACGGAGCGGCCCTTACGGATTGATGAACTCTGTCATGCGCTGGCGGTAGACATGCAGTCGACGGATCTGGACCCTGAGAATATCCGGCCGCAAGATACAGTGCTAGGGTCGTGCTTAGGACTTGCTATAGTTGGCGCGGAGACATCCACAGTCCGGCTGATCCACTACACACTTCAGGAATACCTCTCCCGACATGGTATCTTTCGCGACGCTCACAGAACACTTGGCCAGGCATGCTTGGTCTATCGAAATTTCGAACAGGTCAACGGGCTTCCGGCCAATGGTGTTTCCAAGCTTGGAGACATGCCCTTTCTCACATATTCTTCTTTGTATTGGGGAAGACACGCAAAAATCGAACTCTCAGAGTGTGGGAAATCTCTAGCGTTGGAACTATTGAACTGCGTGGGCGACCACATATCGGCTACCATACTTGTCGAAGAAATAGGGGGCCTCCATTCTTGTTCACTTCCCCATCACCGATGGCCCAGTCTACACTGTGCATCGTATTTTGGGATTGTTTCGGTGGTGGCTGATTTGATAGAGAGGGAAGGCTGTGATATCAATCAGAGTGACTGTATGGGGTTTACAGCACTGCAGTGGGCTGCTCAGCAAGGGAATGAAGAAGTAGTAAGACAACTGCTCGGGCGGGACGATGTCAATCCTGACAAGCCAAACAACCAAGGTGGAACACCAATCTGGAGCGCTTCCTTTCACGGGCATGAGCGGGTGGTGAAATTACTGCTTGCACGGAATGATGTCAATCCCGACAAGCCAGGCAACGATGGCAGAACACCACTCTGGAACGCTTCTTACAATGGGCATGAGGGGGTGGTGAAACTACTGCTCGCACGGAATGATGTCAATCCCGACAAGCCAAGCAACGATGGTCGAACACCACTCCGGGCCGCTTCTCCATATGGGCATGAGGGGGTGGTGGAACTACTGCTAGAACGGAACGATGTTAACCCCAACGAGCCAGACAAAGACGGCCAAACCCCGCTCTGGCGTGCTTCCTTTCACGGGCATGAGGGGGTGGTGAAACTACTGCTCGCACGGAATGATGTCAATCCCGACAAGCCAAGCAACGATGGCAGAACACCGCTCTGGACCGCTTCTTACCATGGGCATGAGAGGGTGGTCAAACTACTGCTCGCACGGAATGATGTCAATCCTAACGAGCCAGACAAAGACGGCCAAACCCCGCTCTGGCGTGCTTGCGACAATGGGCATGATGGGGTAGTGAAGTTACTGCTCGCACGGGACAATGTCAATCCCGACACGTCAGACATAAATGGAAAAACCCCACTCTGGTGCGCTTCTTACCATGGGCATGAGGGGGTGGTGAAACTACTGCTCGCACGGAATGATGTCAATCCCGACAAGCCAAGCAACGATGGCAGAACACCACTCTGGAACGCTTCTTACAATGGGCATGAGGGGGTGGTGAAACTACTGCTAGCACGGAACGATGTCAATCCCGAAAAGCGAAGCAACGATGGCCGAACACCACTCTGGAACGCTTCTTACAATGGGCATGATGGGGTGGTGAAACTATTCCTCGCACGGAAAGATGTCAATCCCAACGAGCCTAACAAAAATGGCCAAACCCCGCTCTGGCGTGCTTGCGACAATGGGCATGATGGGGTGGTGGAATTACTGCTCGCACGGTACGATATCAATCCCAACGAGCCAGACATAAATGGGAACACCCCGCTCTGGCGCGCTTCTCTCCACGGGCATGAGCTGGTAGTGAAACTACTGCTCGCACGAACTGAAGTCAATCCCCACAAGCCAAGCATGGATGGCCGAACGCCCCTCCTGTGCGCTTCTGACAATGGACATGAAGAGGTGGTGAAACTACTGAAGGAGGAATGTCGATCTCGATGGGCCAAGAAAAGATGGCCAAACACCACCCTGGCACACTTCTTTCAACGGACCTGAGGGAGTGGTGAAACTGCTGCTCACACGAAACGGTGCCAATCCCGACAGGCGAGACAATCGTTGTCGAATTCTCTTTCTGATCCCCTATCCTCAGGCTTCATGAGGTCGTAGCACTCCTCCATCCTTTAGCATACCCGGCCTCCGCGGATTAGTCTCCAAGAGAGATTTGCCTGCGCCCCCTTCTGTCTACCTGTGTGAATCTCATTCACAACCTTCCCATATACGTACCCCTCATTCCTATATCCCCCGTCTTCTCTCCGAATCCCTTTACACTCATCTCGTATATCAGCTGCTATCCCCTGGAATTCTCCTCCTTTTTGCACTTTTTCAGCTTGCCTAAAGTCTAATATTTGTACTTATCTCTCGGCCGCCGGAAAGCACTTTATTCTGTATTATATATAAATTACCTTTAATCTTTTGTAATCTTCTTCCCTCATTTTTTTCGTTGATCCCGGTGTGTTGGGATGCCCTGAGTCCTTGCCTCAAATGGTACTACTTGGAGAGTCCTTGGTTTTCTATGCTTATAAATTATCTTTTCTGTATAATATTATACTATGTTTTCCCGTCTTCATTTCACTAGAATCCCAACTTCTCATACTCACCAATTGCGATCACCCTGAGTGCGTTAACAAGAACGAGAGAACCGGAGGAAAATCATACCAGAACTTCCAGGCGGTGGCGTGAGTTCGGGCTAGACTTGCTCCTTATATCTTTTGCACTAAATGCCCGCATTATTCCCCTTGCAATGGCCCTTTTTCTCTTTGGAACATTAGAGGAAACAAAAGGAGACCAAGGAGGTTAAAGGCCGAATCCCCGCCATTTCTTTTTGTCCCATCTCTAAAGTTGCTCGAGTGCCTGAGAGGAGAGTCTATTATTCTAACCACATCGGAATTCCCCAGGCCAGGTATGTTAGAATCAGGGTTGCGGTACTTGTATTCTTTCCCTTCGGCTTTTATGCTTGAGTTTGAACATCACGGTACTGTGGGACACGCAAGTGTATTGGCACTCCTGGATGAAGATATGTTCAAATAGTGAACTAAGGCACGATCTATTCTATGTGGATAATACAAGGCAGGTACGAGGGGTGCTGCCGGGACACGCTAAGCGAGGAGGATGGATAGTAGTAGAGCAGATTGGTAGGAGTTCTGGTTCTTGTTCTATCTAAGCAAGCTGGGCGTTTTTTTTATTTTTATTTTTATATATCATGTATTACTTGTTAAGGTACGAGAACTCGCATGCAGCACTAGCTATGGCGTAAAGAAAACCTTAATCCCAAGAACAATTCCTTCCCAGACCAAGGAAAAAACCATGATCACCCCAAGTCCCGCTGGTGTGGAACCAACCACACATCTCGCACATCAGAAGAGCAACCTGCCCGCCAACACAATGAAACCAAACTGCCAAAGCCAGCTCAGCAACCCCCGAAGACAGAAAACGACCCTCGAACATGAAAGCAGGAAGCAATAGGGAAACCTTCTCTGTAGACTCCGACGACAAAAGTAAAACCCCTAATGGGCAAATGAGAGTATACCGCTATAACAAAAAACCACAATAGATAAGGGACGTATATCAAAGTAGGGCCGACTAAAAGCAGCTGATTAGCAAGGGACCGGACAATTATATTCGACCAAGGCACTTGACATTGGCCAAGGAGGCAGTGCAATACCATGACTGAGCATAACCGAGACATACGACCGTGGCAAAAGGACATGGAAGTGAGCGGAGTGACTGGGCTGAGAGAAAGTCAACTTTGATGAGCGAACTCGTAGCTGTAACCGAGCAACTGGACGAAACCACGAGGAGAGTAAACGGAAGGGTAGACGAGAGTCCAAGGTCCGGGAATGATAAAACAGATAACTCTCGTGAGAACAGGGGAGATGTGTTGCTGACTGTAGCTAAGCGAACAACATCACAAAGCGGAGTGGAGAAGTGAAGCAAAACAGGAGGTTTAACGTGACACAACTCTAAGGATGGGGCCCTTCAACTATAAGGGAAAAAGAAGAGGAGGGAAGAGAAAGAGGCGTGAACCCCTAGGCAAAAGAGCCATCAAGGGGGGAAGAAGGGGAGGGAGAAGAGTTGACGATGATTTCTCTGGTGTTGAGATTTCAATGGCCGGGTGTGTAGAGGAGATGGTTCATGCTAAGTGAGGTGGGCGATAGCAACCATATTTATACAGGAGCGCGAACACCAAGTATAAGAAAGAAATATATAGGGAAACAATGTAAGAAACATAAGTCTGAACATGTTTGACCCTGAATCCTGCCAAGGGAAATCTCAAATATCATGCATAAATCTGAAGTGGTGTGAGGAAAATATTAGGAGATAATTAGAAATATTATGACCGAGAAAGATGCATAAGTACATAAGAATTTCTCCGTAAAACTCTGAATACCAGATAAGAAATGCAGGAGAAAATCCCAAATATTATCCCCAAATATGTAATGAAATGCCGCAATACATGCTTTAGCTATAGTAATGTAAACGGTGACAGGTGATACCGAAACCTAAACTAAGTATAGAAATATTCCACAGTGATCATGAAATATAAATAGGAAATACTATGAAATTTCAATACTTTCCCATATTATCTACAGCCCAATAATGATATCATCCGTTCATGTGCCGGTTTCACTAAAATCTTGGTGCAGATATCGGCGTGATTATTTACTGATTCAACCTTAAGGAGAATGAACAAGTAGGCTTGCAACGCTTCGCAGGTAATGAAGTAATCGACAGCGATGTGTTTAGTTCGAACCTTGATTTGTGGGTTGACAGCAAGGAAATTTGCACCAGTGTTATCGGCATGCATGGTGATAGGGGCAGAGAGACGGAGATCAGAGAGGCCTTTAAGGAGCCATCAGATATGGCGAGTACCGTAAGACATGGCGACAAACTCGGCTTTGGTAGTTGATTTTGCAATGGAGGATTGTTTCTTTGAGAACCAAGAGATACAAAAGTTATTGAATAGAACAAAGTAACTGGAGGTTAATCTTCTGGTATCAATACATCTTGCAAAGTCGGCATCTATGTAAACATTGATAGCGTTTGTTGTAGTGTACGGGTAATATAAGCCAAGGTTTTGAGTTCTGTTAACATATCTAAAGGTGTCTTTAGCAGCCTTTATATGTTCTTTGGTAGGACAAGAGGAGAACTGTAGGAGAAAACAAATAGTATACACGAGGTCGGGTCTTGTTCCAGTAACAAGGTACATGAGAGATCCTATCATTGATTGATATAGTGTAACTTGGTCTTTAGGTTGTTCCGTAGTCCCTTTGGTAAGTGTGATTCCTTTTGGTAAGGGGGTGGTCACATGTAAACTTCTTCTTTCAATTTACCGTAAAGGAAAGCAGATTTGATGTCGAATTGTCGTGGTCGCCATTTGTTTCTGGCGTAAATTGCAAGGAGCAATTGTAGGGATTCAAATCAGATGACGGGGGCGAAAGTATCTTCAAAGTCGAAGCCAGGTACTTGTGAGAACATTTGAGCAACGGCTCTTGCTCGATATCCTTCCAATGTACCGTCAGCGTTCCTTTTAGTTTTGAATACCCACTTACTTCCAACAATATTCCGTCCTATTGATTTACAAACAACTTTGAAGGTTTTATTCTTCTTTAGCACATTGATCTCATCGTTCATAGGCAAGATCTATTCTTCCTAGTGTAGGATATCTATAGCCTTTCAGTAGGTAGTGGGGTCCTAGTCGGGTAACTCGCTCATGGTACCTCCGGTATCCTTTCGTTTACCGTGACCACTCATTTGATGCTTATATTCAATGGTTGGGATTAGAGATTCTTCCTGAAGTGCGTGAGGATCTAGGTACATTCCCAAGTCAAACATCCAGAGCAGATTGCTGTTGCTCTTATTCTTCTGGTATAGAAGGGAGGGGTTTACCTGAAGGTGGGTCAAGTGTTTCAGGATCAGTGGCGGGTAGATGTTGCTCTTGGACTGCTGAAATAGGATCCTTCGTAGTTGTTTGAAAGGTTGGTTTATTCATTGCTTCCTCTAGTTCCTGTTTTATAGGCCTATCTGTAGATTTTAGGTCAAGTATAAAAGATGGAGAGGAAACTTTAACATAGGTTTCTTCCGTGATCAAGGGTTCCATAGTATTTGGTCCAAGCGGTGCTATCATCTTGGTTATCTAACAGATTTGCTGAGTTTCTGAAACTTTATATTCCGAAGGGAAGTAGATTCTATATACATCAGCAAAAAAACAGCTTGCCCCCTGTGCCTCATGTCGTTGAGTTTTACGTTTTGGCACATCGTGAGTCCTATGATCGCGATATTAAAAATCCCGTTAGTTTGACTAAAGAAGATGATATAAATTCTGTTTTCTGCAAAATATGAGCAATTTTTATTAAGATCACACGGACTTTTTACATACCGAAGTTGCAAAATTTGAGTTTATAACATAAAACTTTGTAATGTAAAATGTCTATGAGATATTGATAAAAATAGCTCATATTTTGCTAAAATTAAGATTAGTATCAGATTATTAGGGGACACAATCGGAACCATCATGATTAACTGGGGTCATTCGCGATTAGCCAAAACGTAAAACTCAACGACATGGCTCATCGTGGAGCACAAAAGAGAGATTTTTTTTCGCTGATGTATTTTATCGGAGGAGGTGTATCCGATAAGATATCCTTCGATCGCTCTGGGTAATAATTTCGTTCCTGGTTGTCTTTTCTCTTCTGATAGGTGAATGGATACTTTAGTCCCATAAGGGCGAAGATGGTTGATCAACGGTTTCTTGTTGTAGAGAGCTTTATAGGGCGTCGATTTTCCTATAGATTGGTTAGAGAGTCTATTCCGAAGATGGATGGCAGTTGCAACAGCTTCAGCCCATAAACTCACAGGTAAGCCAGTCAACATAGAGCGAGTAGTAGTGATAATAGTATGGTTGTACCGTTTGGCAATGCCGTTAGATTCATGAGAGTACCGAGGGGTGTGATCCTGTATGATGCCATGGTTTTCTAATAATGTTAATATAGAAGTATTGACATACTCGCCTCCATTATCTTTTCTGAATCCTTTAATAATAGCATGGTCCTGTGTTCTATGTTCTGGGATGAAACTAGCGAAGACTTTGACTATGTCAGATATAGCATGAATGGAGTAAATCCAAGCATATCGTCTGCAGTCATCGATGAATGTAACATAGTAGTTTGATTTGCTAAAGGAGGTTTTTGAGAATCATCCGCTGAGGTCAGGGTGAATTAAATGGAAAGGGGTTGTTGCTCGCTCTTCTGGTAATGATAATGATGTAGGCTTTCTTTTAGTACTTTTGGAGATGATTCAAGTTTCGCATTGCCAATCTTTTGGAACTTTGAGTATGTAAGAAGCGTCGGAGTAGTAGTTGCTTTTGAGATAGTTGGGTGAAGGATGTCCAAAGGATTCATGCCACTATTTGTAAGTTATTTTCTTTGCCATTTCTTTCTCTTCTTGCACAACATAATCATATCTGTAAAGCTTTCCCCAAATAACCTCATTTTTTATTTTCCCTAAGAATATACATATCCGGTCCGGAACTAATCAAAGAAAATCCTTTACCCCAAGAAACAATAGGGCCTCACGATAACAAATTACAACAACCCAAACTTGGAACCCAAAGAATACAATCAAGAGAGACAGGAGAAATATGACCATCTGATGTTTTGGCCAAGATCCTAACTGTACTATGGCCGCATGACTCTATTGCGGAGTTATCGCCTAACCTAACAGTGCCTGTCTCAGTCTCAAAGTTTATATAAAGGTCTAAGTTGTTTGTCATGTGTGAGCTTGTGCCTGTATCAATAACTCATTTGGGTTGAGAGGTATTGGTAGTGGTTCAGAGAGAGGGCAGTATACTGACCAGTTCAGAAGTTTCTTCCACTCCGATATTTGCCGTGTTACTGGCATTTCCTTCTTTCTTCTCGTTCTCGTTCTTGGCCTTGAGTTTATAGCACTCATTCCAGGTATGTCCTTTGGTGCCAGCACTACCATAGTCTTTCATGCACCAGGTACATTTCTTGTTGACTGAGAGTCCCTTTCGGGGAGGATTTCTTCCAGTTGCCTTTCCATTTCCTTTAACATTAGCCCTTTTATACGCTTTATTGTCCGCTGTGTTACCGGCAGAAGGAGTTTTCAAGTCTAGTAGACGTTGGTAGCCATGATCGTAGGTAAGGTCCTCCTTGGTTTGGACATTGTCAACGATATTACTTATTGACTTGGGAAGGGAGCGGAGGAGAAGGGCTGCTTTAGCCTCGGAGGATTCGAACACCGTTTTAAGTGCAAACGATAGAGGGTATTGATTGGTAGAGACGGCTGTAGAGCAGCGAAGTTGTAGATAATTCCAGATGGTATCGTACGTATTAATGTAGTCTGGAATAGAATCCACAGCATCGTACTTGGTATCAAAAACAGAGTTAAGTTGGTCGAAGAAGGAGGAGGTATTTTCTCTAGCAAATTTGTCCTCGAGTACCGTCCAAATTTCAGAGGGAGTTTTGTGGGTAGCGAGTAGTATCAACCATTGAGAGTCAATGGTTTGGATGAAGTATGTCGCTACATACTGGTAACAGTCCTTGTAGTTGGCAAGAGCTACGTTATCCGCATCATCATCATTATTGTTCTTGTAGTTCTCAGCTATGTCTATTCCTAAAACAATATTCCAGCAGTCAAAGAGTTCGAAAAGATATTGGGAAATATCTTGCCAAAGACGGTAGTTTTCTGGACAGTTCAGTTTTGGTACAGAGCTTAACTTGTAATTGGAAGGAATTGTTATCTTGGTGCTGGATCTATGGTTATCTCGGGAATGGACTAATACGCTAGGAGGAGGAGAGGGGAACTGGGACGGTGACTTGAGTGCCTTTCCTTTGGCATTAGATTTTGACTGAGTGGATCTTCCTCTATCCGAGGGAGGTGGAAGAGGAGGAGGTGGAGGGTTAAGGGAGGTACTGGGGCTACCAACATCAGACATACTTGAGGGTAAAGTGTGAAAAAATGCTTCGAAAAATGATAGGAACTTGTTTCAGCACTTCTATCAGCCTTTTAGTATTTTGTGAGCACCTCTGACTTAATCTCTCTTATACCTATCACAAAAGCTATGCAATCTGATATAAGTAACAAAAGACTATTGTTTTCATGAGAATAAAGTCAAAGATAGTTCACTACTGCGCAGGCTGAGCAGTTGTTGAGGGAAGAGCGAAAGTGCATTGCAACAGGAGAGAAGTGTCCTTTTAAGCGAAGTAAAAGGGGTTGCGATGAGCAATTCTGAGAAAAAATTCTGTTTCCACAACAACAGAGGAGAACAGTTTCAATAAACAAAATGAACTGTAGATAGGAAGCGTGTAAGCATATTTCTTATTGTAAGAAGGGCCCGGGCTCATACCCTGTTCAAATAGTGAACTAAGGCACGATCTATTCTATATGGATAATACTAGGCAGGTATGAGGGGTGCTGCTGGGACATGCTAAGCGAGAAGGATGCATAGTAGTAGAGCAGATTGGTAGGAGTTCTGGTTCTTGTTCTATCTAAACGAGGTGTGCGATAGCAACCATATTTATACAGGAGTGCAAACACCAAGTATAAGAAAGAAATATATAGGGAAACAATGTAAGAAACATAAGTCCGAACATGTTTGACCCTGAATCCTGCCAAGAGAAATCTCAAATATCATGCATAAATCTGAAGTGGTATGAGGAAAATATTAGGAGATAATTAGAAATATTATGACCGAGAAAGATGCATAAGTATGTAAGAAGTTCTCCGTAAAACTCCAAATACCAGATAAGAAACGCATAAGAAAATCCCAAATATTATCCCCAAATATGTAATGAAATGCTGCAATCCATGCTCTAGCTGTAGTAATGTAAACGGTGACAGGTGATACCGAAACCTAAACTAAGTATAGAAATATACGACTGTGATCATGAAATATAAATAGGAAATACTATGAAATTTCAACAAGATATTCCCCCACTTCATAGCTTGAAAGAGGAGGAAAATGGGTGGCCTAAGAGGTGAAGAACCACCCTTTGAGAATAATCAAGAAACCGTCGTCTAGGCACGACAGCTGACACAAGAATGGGGACCTGTCCTCTAGTTTCTATTCACTCTCCCGCTCCGTGTGGCCTCCCTTGATAGAGCCGGAAATATGTTTTTGCTCGGCTCTCCCTACTTTTACCTATCTTTGCGACCTTTATGTATAGTGACTTCTGCCAGTTGCTTGACATCACCTAGGCCACTTATTTTTAGGAAAAGCAATCGTAATCTAGTAGGCATGTGGGAAGTGTGCCTTTAGTAGGCTCTTATATCCTGAAATGAGTGCGAAGACCTCCGAAGTCCTCCCACAATACGTTATCGTAGTGTCAACACTACTACTAAGTTATAGAGTAAATTATAGCCGGAGGGTTCAACACCGGTGAAAACTATCTCGCACTGGGAGATTTGATACTAGGTAATGGCCTCCTTTACCGAAGCTTCTACTACCGAGGGTATTGCTTAATTATGCTTCCTTACAACAGGGATTTTTTGAGTGGCTAGCTTGCAGAGATTGTGAGGGTATGAGGTAGAAGGCTTAAAGATAAGGATTTGGCAGCATATGAGGAAGAATTGCGTGTAGGAGGACGCTACAGAAGAAGAGCCCAGTTAGATTCTCAGTATCCTTATCTACAAGACCGGAGTTTAACTGTATATTTGAAAATCTAAATCGAGTTTTCCCTTTCCTTACCTGTTCGCCACGCGCAAGCCCTTTTCCTCTAATACTTTCTTTGAGAGCCGAAGTGTTTTTGTACTAGCTCGGCCAACGGCGACCGGATAGTTTTTGTTATATCTCCTCGCTGCATCTCATTTTCTAGGGTGGTCGGGAACTTACATCAAGGACTCTGTCGGTTTAAGTATGCATTTGAACGATACTCTACTCACTCGTCTTTCTCAAGAATGCCTCCACGAGCCAAATATTCGGTGAAGACTCCAGAAAAAAATATCTGATGACGGAGGTATTCTAGGCAAAAGTGAGGGAGTAAGTTACCTTGCAGTGCTGTATGCCATCGAGATAATATCCGAAGTTACATTCATGGGGTGAGCTTGGGAAAGCGCTATCCTACAATGTTATGATAAGCTTTAATGCAGAGTGGTGATATATTTTGAAACAGGAGGCTACATTACAGGAAACGCTTCATTATAGTGACTGGATTTTAGGTATTATATGATAAGTTTCTGTGCAAGAAGTGGAAAAAGTTCGGATTCCTCCGTGCTGAACTCGAGGACTCGGGCCCACACTAGAGAGCTGAAAATGGTTTTTCCCCCAAACTACCGGTAGTTCATTAAAAGGGCATTCTGTGGGGGGGTTATGGTATATGGTGCAGCGGTAGTAAATTACCGTATAGTACTAGTAGTAAAAGAGGTTCAGGTGATGGCGGTGGTCTGCTTGCGGGAATGAGAAGGTGAGAAATATAACTGATGGCGTATTTTGTGCGCCGCGATTATGTTTTAGAACAGTGGTTTTGTCCTGAATCCTGTTTTAAAATGTGAAAGCGTTTGGCACGCCAAAAAGTATATCGTGATTTGAAGGTTTAACATTCGATTTCAAATCGCTGAAACGCAATCTGGAAATCGGAATCGCAGTTCGCTAAACCCCTTATTTCAGGATTTATGTATATAAGGACGCCCGTTCCCTCACAAGTGCGATGACAGAATATCGACTAAGAAAACTCAACGATCGAATCTTAATTGGGTTCTTACATCCGTTAGGTAATAATATTATTATCATGGGCTTTTCGCTAAAGCATAGTTGCTTAGTCATAGAGCTGTCTTGGCTGTCATTGGTTGCGGGGCCGCTTGTCTTCTTTGCTCTCCTCTTTTTCTTTTCTTTTCTCTTTTCTCTCTTAAACAAGTTAATGAAACTGGTCTTAACACCACTCTTATTTGACTTTCAATTTCACTCTCGTTCTCACCTCTAGTAATGCTCCTCCTGCACTTTCTGTACCCAGCAAGCGGCTGTGCAAACGCTTCGTTCCGCCCACCACTTGTCGAGTTCGGCTTCCCACGGATCATTCCAAGAGCGGCCATAGCAGTCACAAGTGACATCTCGTGACGACTTCTTCATCCTGTCCTTGTGCCCCTATTTGACTCCTATTTTTCTCTCCCCCGTTCCTTTCTTCTTCCCTTCTTCCCTTATTAATCACCTTCTCCGGCCTTGGTTACAGCTTTCACTCACTCTCTTGTACCACCAGTCAACATCAACAACCACTTCACCAGACTACCGCTACACCCATCGCTTACGCTACAGCTTCATTCCATCCATCATGAATATCGTACCCGCGGATAACCATGAACGAAATTTCAGTCCTATCCACCATAGCTATGCTTTATGTGATATTCATACGGGTAACACTTTGACAAATAACATGGGTAGCACCCAAAATACTAACCCTGGCACAGTTTCACACAGTTGCAATAACACCTTCTACCGCGGATCAAGTGAAGACAGTTTGGCCATTCAAGCATGGCTGTCGCCACTGGAGCCATATAAACGGCACCAGGATGTGAGAAACCTCAGGATTGATGGAATTGGAGATTGGGTTCTGAAGACAAATGAGTTCGAGAGTTGGCGCGAGGGTCGAAATGGCTCGGAAAAATGTGTATTGTTGTGTTATGGGAGCCAAGGGGTCGGCAAGACCTATATAAGGTACAAGGGTTCCCCAAGGCACTGTGAGCAAGGCTAACAAGGAATGGAAAAGTTCACTAATAATAGACACTCTACGCAACCAGACCCGAGGGGAGAACACCGCCATTTTCTCTCTCTACTGCGACTATCAGGCCCCGAACCAATCACCGGTGAACATGATAGGTGCTCTTCTCAAGCAGGTTGTGGTTGAACAAGCCGATATTCGGGGTGAAATCAAGTACCATTTCAAGGAGTCAAGGAAGCTAGGTGGCCAAGGGCTCTGCTTGGCAGACATGGCTAATTCGCTCGTCAAAGCAAGCGGCTCATTTGAACGAGTATTTATTTGCATCGATGCCGCCGACGAGCTACTGGCGAAGGATCGACCTTACTTTATTCGTACATTGCGACATATTGTTGACGAGGCACCAAACATCCGACTAGTTCTCACGAGTCGGCCGCATGTTCGGGTAGAACTGAACAAACATCTTGCAGACCGGGCATACATAATCCAAGTTGAAGCAGACCAAGGGGATATCACAAGATATGTTCAGCTCAAAATTGACGACGACCCACACCCTGGGCTAATGAGTGAAGATCTAGGGAAGGGTATCATGAACACGATGCTGGAGAAGACTTCGGGAATGTAAGTAGAAGATACTCTATTATGTGCTTGGACCACCCGTTGACGTCCCTCTAAGGTTTCTACTCGTGGTCTTGGGTATGGCTGCTATCTTAGGAGAGACAACCAAAGCAAGAAGACAAAAGATGTTGACAACAGTGGCAACTGTTGGCGTAGCTCTAGGTGATGTGTATGGTGAAACATTACGGCGAATACAGGAGCAGGATGAGGGCCTATCAAGACTTGGGATGCAAGTACTGATGTGGGTGTCCCACTCACAGCGGCCATTGCAGATTGATGAACTCTGCCACGCTCTAGCGGTAGAAATAGGTTCAACCGATATGGACCTGGACAATGCCCCTTCGGTTGACACGGTTCTGGGTTCGTGCCTTGGACTTGTAATCATCGACAAGAATTCAACATTGCGCCTGATCCGCGACTCACTCCGAGAATACCTCTCAAACCAGAACATTTTCCCTAGAGCCCACCAAACGCTTGCAGAAACCTGCTTGACCTGTCTCAACTTTTCGGAAGTTAATAGCCTTTCCTCAGGCTGCACTCGTGATCTCCCATACACTTCCTTTCTCGAATATTCTTCCCTCTATTGGGGAATCCATACGAAAGTAGAACTTTCTGACTGCGCAAAATCTCTTGCCGTGGAACTGTTAAGCCGAAACGATAGCCATGCATCTACCACCATACTTTGCCAGCATTTAGCAGAGCATTTAGCAGATGACCATCCTGACTTTTCTCATTACCAATTTACCGGTTTACACTGCGCTTCCTACTTTGGAATTGTTGAAGTTGTGAAGGCTTTGATCGAAACGAAAGGCTCCGATATCAATCAAGGAGATTGTGTAGGCTGTACACCGCTTATGTGGGCTGCCCGGCGGGGGAATGAGGGGGTGGTGAGACTCTTACTCGCAAGGGGCGATGTTGATCCCGACAAGCCAGACAACGATGGCTGGACACCACTCGCAGAGGCTTCCTCGGAGGGGCATGAGGGCGTGGTGAGACAACTTCTTGCAAGGGAAAATGTCAACCCGAACAAGCAAGACGACTATGGTTGGACACCGCTCTCGGGGGCTTCTAATGAAGGGCATGAGGGGGTGGTGAGACTTCTGCTGGCGAGGAGCTATGTCAATCCCAACGTGACAGACCACCATGGTGAAACGCCGCTCTGGTTGGCCTCTTTTGCGGGGTATGAGGGGGTGGTAAGACTACTGCTAGCAAGGAATGATGTCAATCCGGACCAGCAAGACAACGATGGCGAAACTCCACTCTGGGCTGCTTCTTCCAACGGTAATGAGGGAGTGGTGAGAATACTGCTCGCAAGGAGTGATGTCAATCCCGACAAGCAATGTAATGATGGCAAAACGCCGCTCTTGAAGGCTTCCGCAATAGGATGTGAAGGGGTAATGAAACTACTACTGGCCAGGCGCAATGTCAAACCAAATAAGGCTGACCGGAATGGTGTAACACCGCTCTCGCATGCTTCTTGGAGGGGGCATGAGGCAGCCGTGAGACTACTGCTTTCAATGGCCGACGTCAATCCCAACAAGCCAGACAATTGGGGTCGCACCTCGCTCGCCCTGGCTGCTTCCGGTGGGCATAGGGCCGTGGTGAAACTACTGCTCACAAGGGCTGATGTCAACCCAGGCAGGCGAGACAACCAAGGCCAAACCCCACTCCAAGTCGCTTCTAAGAATGGGCACAGGAAGATAGTAGCACTTCTTAAAGCTCGGAAATAACTGCAATATCTAGCCCGGATTAAGCTCAAAGTGAGGTTTTCCAACATCCTCTCTGCACGCACCAACATTGCCATTTCTACCACGGTTATTACATACACACCCTCTACTGGCACACCTCCTGCCCTCGGTTTTAGTCCCCCAGTGTATCCATTATCGTCCTCTAGACACTCTTGCTATCTCTTTTTTTCTGTTTTTCTCAAATTCTCACCTTCAAATTATCTTGAGCATGAGCCTCTCGCAGAAATGCACTTAGTTACCAAACACATAGTCGCTTAACCTTCTCTGGTCTCTCCTTCTCATAGCGGTGTGGAGGAAGGCGGTCCAGTTGTATTATGATTCTCCGCCCTAGCTTGATATGTTGCTGCTCCAAAATTAATTATTTTCCTTATCAAAATTATGCTCTGTTTTCACCCATTTTTTCCGGTCAGTGCCTCACCCACCATCGACCGAGGTTAGCCCCTGCGTGTGAATGCGGAAGAGACAGCTGTAGGGAAACCACCATGACAGAGGGTTTTGAACTAGGCTCGCTTATTCTATGTGGCTAGAACTTATCATGAGGTAGGCTTACTAAGCAATATTGTTGAAAAAGGTGGGAAAAATCATTTTTATCACTTTATTGATCGGTACGCCGATTTCGGAGGGTATAATAATATTATTATGAAGAGGCGAGATGCCCTAAATCACCCATCTAGTCTAGAAATGAGCTGTTCTGGATATATCGGAGGGAAAAACCTCACAAGGTTTTAGCTCTTATTACTCTCAGGCCCTCAGGGTTTATTTACATTGACCCTCCTGCTGTAGCCCTCTCTTATTTTTTGGGAAAATAAAAAACAAAGGAAAGGTAAAGAAGATCGGGGGAGGAATCCCGGTGGATCTCCCTATTGTTTCGTCATCTATCTAACGTTACGTGATTGCTAGAGGCGAGAGACTCCATTTCCATGATTGCACCCGGCAGCTCCGAAGGCAAGGGTGTTAGGATCAATGCGCCGATGTTTTCCTCTTCTTTTGTTAAGCTCGTGGATCAATTCGTAAATACAGGAGAATCTGCGTGAGAGTTCGAAAGGGCAGCTTAGAGAAAGGGAATCAATACACTCCCTCGCGCGATGAACCTTCAGTAGCAAGCATAATTATAAGGAAATCTTCAGTCATGAATTATTAAGATGGGGGAAAAAAAGATCTCGTGGCTGAAGTCGGACCGACCCTCTTGTGAGGGGAAAACCCTCAAAACATTTTGTTGATCGAAGCGGTCGCCTATCTTTTCGCGCACTTGGAAGTTCTCATGCCAGAGGAGGATTATCTTGATTTTAATCCTATCTTCGCGCACTTATGGAGAAATGAGCATCCTTCAATACATAAATTAGAAAACCTCATCATTTCTTCTTACCATACTCCTCTCTCAGCTTCACCGCTCTCGCTATCCCTAGCAGTGCTGATAGAGCCGGAATTTCCCCACACCAAGCTAAAATTGAAACTGAAAAAAGTGGTTGCCCATCCGTCTAGAAATTCTAATCCTGTGATGTTTAGAGAATCTCAAGTTTAAGTGCCTATCTTACCCGAAGGAACCGGATTTGTTGAATAATATTCAGTGCGCAGGTGATGATTAATGGTGAGGGGTGTTACGCAGCGGAGTGGAACGGGTTAAGTGGAGGAGACACAAAGTTTGTATTATGTTGAAGAAAGGAAAGACTTGAGAAAGGACGTGAAGTGAAGTGAAAGAAACAAGAAGAGAGATAGAGAGAAAGAATTAGAAAGAAAGAAAGACAGGGGTTGTGAAAACATTTTTATAGCTTGCGCATCGCTTCATTAGTGCACACGCGTACTAAAACAATGACGTTTGTCCGGGGGAGTAGTAACCTCCAGAGAGAGATAAAAGAAAGGAAAGAAATGAAGAAGAAGAAGGGAGCGGAAATGATATCACAATCAGGAAACGAAACAGTACCGATTGTGGTATGCAATCGCCGCTTACACAGAAGGCAGCACTAACGCCGTTGATGGTGATGATAAAAAAACAAACCCGATGATAAAGAAGAAGATAACAATAGATCACGCACAAGAAAACGGAGTCTCTATACACACGTTGTTCCCGTCTCAGTTGCTTCACCTTCTCCTTAGATATTAGTAATCTATCCCCGCTACCGCAATAAACCCACCGCTCTACTATGTAACTAGCTAGCTATCTGGATCGCCTGCTCAGTAAATAAAATACGAGAAACTAAATAAATAGAGAGTTTGGCCAATTTATCACCCCACAGTACGAACGTGGCCTTGAAGTGCGGGCACATCCCGCATCAAGTGCGGCTATAACTGGTGATGGCCACGAGCACCTCCAGCATAGGGGTCCTCAAGCAGAGCATGATCGAGAAAGACCCTCATAATCTGCTCGAGCATAGTCGATCATGCTAAAGTATGTTGGATAGTGGCCTATAGGGCATAGGAGATTCTGCAGGGTTGCGGTTATGCAGTGTTGCGGTTATGCAGCTAGGAGACGGAAGGATATAGAGGGCATATAGCTTTGTGGTTTCTGAGGATTCAGCACCTAGCAGAGGTTTCGTTGTTTTCACATTCTATGCCACTAGGCATAGGGTATTGGTTTTATGGTTTCTTTCATACACGCACAGGAGTTTGCACATTGTTGAAGCTAAAGTTCTATCAATCATGAGGATCATAGGATAGTTCTAGATTGCTTGAGATTTGGTTTCGTCAGCCTCATGTGTTTCTTTAGAGTTCGTTTTGCTTCGCTTGTGTTTGGTTGTCATTTGGACGGAAATATATGTTAAAGCGAAATAGGGATAATAATTTAATGAATTGCAACAACGATCCGCAGTGCACAACTTAATCCCCTTCAATCTAGCTTCATAACTTATTGCAAATGCGCAAAGATAGTAGGGTATATGGAATCATAACCGTGTTATGATAAGTCTTTGACCTTTGATAGCTCATATGCGCACTCTCCCATAGATGTCCCCCCTGAGTTGCCTACCATCATCGGAAGAGCGAAAGAGACATTCCCCGTAAAGCCTAACATAATGTATAGCTCCCACAGTTCCCTACATCGGTTTGACATTACTAGTGGCTGGCGATGGTCGCCTACCAGCTTCCACTAGTATTCAGCTATGCCCGGCCGTTCCTCATAGAGTCCCGGTCATCATCGGCCGTCACCGGCCGTCACTCGCCGCTATTCGCCGTCCTTGACCGTCCCTGCCGTTACCGGTCGCCACCAGCCGTAATTCAGAGTCCCTGCTGTCCCGCACCGTTAACTGGAGTTCTAGCAATACCACTACCATCTTGAAGCACCCCTGACAGAATAATGCCCCAGGTTTCCGGGCCCGTGGTCTTTGCTCATAACGGCCGTCTTTGAATTTCACAAACGGGGACGGGGCATCATTTGTCGTCCCGTCCCCGCCCAGGGCTCTTGGCAGTCCATCGGCCGGGCCCTATCGGGGCCCTGGACGGTTGGGAACATTGATCATCCTTCCTGTATTCTATTATACCTTATTTTCTCGTTCTTATTTTATTAGAAATATCAACCTTTCATACTCACCAACCGTGGCCAAGCTGAGTGGATATACATCAACGAGAGGACCGAGGAAAATCATACAAACACTCTAAAGTGGGGGTCCTGGCTTGACTTACTTCCTATACCGGCCAAAACCTGTATGGGCCTACTAAGTTTGGCTGGTGGAGAGATCTTGTGGAATCAGTTTAACCTTTCCCTCTTGCCCTATATAGCATCTATATTCAAATCCTTTCAATCAGGTATTTTAGCATGGAATAAGATATCATGTACAGAAAATAATTTAGCACCCGGGTAACTAGTTTGTATGGTATATGAAAGAATTGGCATTACTTGCCTCATTCATTACAGACATGCACTATACTAGATGAATAGAAGGGCAAAAAGTGAGAAAATATCGTAGGCTGTATCGTTATATTTAGGTGTATTTAGCATGTTTCACATATAGTTTGGTGATAGTTCTAGCATTATTTGCGATGTTACGTCTTTTTTTCTTTTTCTACTTTTTTTGTTCATAATATAAAAAAATCTTAGTCCTTTTATGCCATTGTTATGCCTTCTGCCCTGTGCCCCGGATTCCCGGAGACGGGCAAGTCTTCCTACAAGATAACTCCCCCTGCGATCCTATATTAAAATCTGTGCTCTAGTGCTTTTATTATTTGTGCCATTGCTTTTTCGTTTTGTCAACTTATTGGAGAAATTTGAATAGAGCTAAATTATTGGCCCCGGCAGCATACTGTTGAACATTCTCCCCTCAGGAAAGAGGGGAAAAAAACTCAGCAACAGGTAGGCTTCTCAGCCTTTCCAAAGGGCATAAACAAAAACAGATACTTGAGGAACCGGCTCCAATGGCATTGCAGTTGGCCCAATCAACAGAATTTATTGGAATAGTGGCTTCAATGTGACGGAAGCTCGCTCATTCCTACTGAATATAGATACCTCCCTGAGGTATAAGTACCATCGTCTTGTACCCAAATAACAAGTAGAAGCGACAACGGACAATCCTGATCTTTATTCTAAAAGCCTACACCTCTCTATTGAACTTCTAGTACCACCGTACAACTCACATACGAGATATTCCGACAGAATTCCCAGAGTGTAAAGCGAGTGATAGAGTGTGAAGCTAGGTGATAAAGGTATCCAGTTCTCTTGAACAAGAATATCCTAGTGTGTATGGGTTGACGAGCAGTGGTGGTCGAGGTGGCAACAGAGTGAAATCAAGGTGGCAGAGATACATGGTAAGTTAGAGGAGGTTGGTGGTTCAGGGAAACCAGAACTGTAGGATAGTCTGATCAAGATGCGTTGCCCAACTGGTCTGGTCGTGAATGCAGTTCTGGGCTACTTAACCGGGCAGGATTTGTAGAGTCTTGGGTTCAGCCTGCCGACCCAGGTACTGTGTGATACAATAACTTAGCATGGATTGGGTTTGGCGGTGGATTTTGATGGAAGTCTTTGATGCTGCTCCGCATGCTTGGCCGGTAGTTGGTTCTTTGTTCGGACAAAGGGTTCGGGGAGCAGGTTTCAGAGAGGGGCTGGAGATCGATGTAGCACTGGAAGCGATTTGGTACCGTGCGCAACAATTTGGATAGACGAAAGCGCTGGGATCAGTGGGATGGAGAATGAAAGCGCCTACCGGACTGACACTACGAGTAGTGGGGGTTCTGATGATGTTTTGCTATTCGTTTTTTAAGATCGGGACCCACTTGAAGGGAAAGGGGATATAAGTTATGGGGAAGAGAGAAAAGCGAGGAGAGGTGTCGTGATCGATAGAAGTGTCCTGATTGATGGATTGGTCGTTGATCTGTAACTTCCGGGAAGTCTTCTTATTCACTATCATGTATACACTCAACTAACGAGCTAACTAGCCGCAAAAAACGAGCACGATACAAGCAAAAACACCGCATTTATCTTCCAATCCATTTTTTTCTTGTGTTGCTTTCCTCTTAGCGTTTCGTTTGGCTTTGCTACCACCGCATTGCTGTTTCGTCATCATCCATATTACCATTTAAATAACAATCTTGCACTTGGTAAAGCGGTCGCAAGCTAAGGATTTATGACAGTACGGTAGTCATTGAAAACTGCGAGGCTGAAGGTGTCATGTAGGGATGGGTATCATAGGCCGGGAATTTATTTCCTTGGCAAGGAAACGAGTGACTTGTGCGACTGTGGGGAGCGGCGGGGGCAAATAGACTGCCAGCAGCATACGGCGCGAGGATTCACAAGCGAGCCTATATTTTTTACTGGAATTATGGGATCTAAGAAAGAGTTGACTTAAGTATTCTAGGACTCTGTGCGAGGGCTCCATAGAGGATGGTGGTGGTGATTGGCGCTATGTGTGCTTTATGTCCGACGTGAAGATTTTTTTGTGCCGGTGGTTGCACTGCGGCCAAACTCATGCACTTTTGTCCACCTGTGTACCCAGGGCCGTGAGTTAGGGTAAGTTAGTTTTTAAAATCCTCCCCAGATGGGAGTGGGGAAGCGGGGATGCAAAGTTTGCGAATTTATGTCTTTACCATGAGAATGATTGGCTGGGGGTTTCGTGTGAAACATTATGTTAGGTTTGGAAAAAATCTCGGCTATTCTTGAAGCGAAAGAGGGTCCCATTCACAACAGCGATAAGCTCCCCGACTCTTCTACCGGTAGGGCGAAAGACGGAAAAAATGCCTGTAGGAGCCGCACAGGCCATGTAAACGACACTTAGGAGCAAAAAATGCTTGATCTCACGAGAGTAGGCAAATACGGTAGAGTAGTATGATATCCGGTTAGGTTTTTCGTGATCCTACAGTAAAGCAGTCGAATTTAGTCTGATATCTCCTTATTGGGGCCAGTTATTTGTTCTACACAAGCACGGATTAGGGATGTAGGAATCAAAACTCAGGGGAATTTCTAGCAGTAATCACGAGAACTAGGAATCTTCTCGGCAGAGCCGCGCTCAGGGACACCCTTTCATTTGGCCCTGGTCGTAAGCTCTCCTCTAACCGAGGTGAGCCGATGATGTTAGCTCTGTAAGGCTGGTTTATGGACTAAGTAAGCTGTTGTGAAAATTCGAAAAATCAACAATAGGCGGAAGAACACTAGTGATTCGTGCGCCATACATTTGCCGTAAATTTAGTAGTAATGCATAGCTCTCGGCTCCTCGGAAGGTATTCCAATAGGGATAACGAATTTGCGCGAGCACCCTCTAACCATTTTCGAAAGGGTAGGCTTCCTCAATTCAGATGACGAGCGCCGGTGCCAGGGGAACTTAGAGAGCCACTGAGAAAGCCGGACGATGAAAAAGCCCCCCTTCAATAAAATTACTGCATCGTGCTCGATCAAGCAAAGGCAGATTAATGATAAGCGAGTTTGTAAAAGCTTTATCCAACCGGGATATGCAGACGGGAATGGAGAGATAAAGCAATTTGCCCTCCTGGCATGGGAAAGGTTGGGTGGGGCATGCTTGTGAAACAATAGTATTGTAGGGATAATAAAGCGATCCCCGCTTTTCCTCAAGTGCTCGAGTGAATGAGGGGCCCATCATTACCTTCGACAAACCACCCTACTGCTACACAGCCTATACTATCTTCTCAGCTGTTATCAACCTTATCCGCAATGAATCCATCACTAGCCGAAAACGAAGGATCAAGTCTCCTTAGTCCGTGGCAGCATGGGACGTTCAACACACCCACCGACCATCGCATGACTAATACTATTTATGGTCACTCGAATTCGAACGTGGGGAATGTGTCAAACACCATTCATAACACAATCAACGTGGGAATAGAGGAGTCTTTGCGGATTCAAGAATGGCTATCTCCACTAGAACCCCATAAAAGACATCGAGAAGTGAGAAACGGTCGGCTTGAAGGCGTTGGGGAATGGGTTCTACGGAGAAGTGAGTTCGAGTCATGGTGCAAGAGCCAGGATGAGTCGGTGGATCGTACACTGCTATGCTATGGGGGTCAAGGGGTTGGCAAGACCTATATAAGGTAGAAGAGTATTCTCCAGAAACAATAGACTATGCTTACAAGCAATAAAATCAGTTCATTAGTAATCGACACCTTGCGGAAGCAAACCCGGGGACGGAATATGGCCGTTATCTTTCTCTATTGCGATTACCAGGTGCAGAAGGACCAATCAGCGGTGAATATGATAGGGAGTTTAATTCGACAAGCTGCTTTGAGAGCACCGGTGATTCCGAGCGAAATTAAAAGTGCTTTTGACGAGTCGAAGAGCGAAGGTGGCGATGGTCTGCAGTTGCCGGACATGGTGAAATTATTCGTCAAGGTGGCCGGTCACACTGAGGTAGTATATCTTTGTGTCGACGCAGTGGACGAGATGCTTCCACAGCATCGATTCGAGTTCTTTCACGCACTACGGCAGATTCTCCGAGATGCTCCAAATGTGCGACTATTTCTTACAGGGAGGCCATATATTGGCGCGGAACTCGATAAGCATCTCACCAAGAATACCTGTGCCATACACATTTTAGCCGATCAAGGGGATATCACTCTATACCTAAGCCAGAAGATGGACGATGACGAAGGCCCAGGGTTGATGACAGAGGATCTGAAAAATAATATAATGACAACGATGGTGGAAAAGGCTTCGGAAATGTGAGTAGGGGGGGCTCGTTTGCAAATTTGAATCCCTCATTGATATAGTGCTTAGGTTTCTACTTGTTGCCTTAAATATTGAGGCAATCTTGGGCGAGACCTCATTAGCGAGGAGAAAGCAGATGTTGCGAAAGGTGGCGACAACGGGTGTGGGTCTCGAAAGTGTGTATGCCCAAACACTACAGCGAGTAAGGGAACAAAGGGGAGACCGATCGCGACTTGGGATGGAGGTGCTGATGTGGGTATCCCACGCGGAGCGGCCCTTACGGATTGATGAACTCTGTCATGCGCTGGCGGTAGACATGCAGTCGACGGATCTGGACCCTGAGAATATCCGGCCGCAAGATACAGTGCTAGGGTCATGCTTAGGACTTGCTATAGTTGATGCGGAGACATCGACAGTCCGGCTGATCCACTACACACTTCAAGAATACATCTCCCGACACGGGATCTTCCGCGACGCCCACAGAACACTTGGCCAGGCATGCTTGGTCTATCTAAATTACAAACAGGTCAAGGGGCTTCCGTCCAATGATGTTTCGAACCTTGGAGATATGCCCTTTCTCACGTATTCTTCTTTGTATTGGGGAAGCCACGCAAAAGTGGAACTTTTAGATGGTGCGAAATCTCTGGCATTTGAACTATTAAACCGGGTGGGCGACCACGTATCGGCTACCATACTTGTAGAGGAAATAGGGGACTCCCATTCTTGTTCACTTCCCCATCATCTCTGGCCCAGTCTACACTGTGCATCGTACTTTGGAATTGTTTCGGTGGTGGCTGGTTTGATAGAGAGGGAAGGCTGTGATATCAATCAAAGTGACTGTATGGGGTATACAGCATTGCAGTGGGGTGCTCAACAAGGGAATGAAGAAGTAGTGAGAAAGCTGCTCGCGCTGGACGATGTCAATCCTGACAAGCCAAACAACCAAGGTGAAACACCAATCTGGAGCGCTTCCAGCTACGGGCATGAGCGGGTGGTGGAATTACTGCTCGCACGGAACGATGTCAATCCCAACGAGCCAAACAAAGACAGCAAAACCCCACTCTGGCGTGCTTCTTTTAACGGGTATGAGGGAGTGGTGAAACTACTGCTCTCACGGAATGATGTCAATCCCAACAAGCAAAGCAACGATGGCCGAACAGCACTCTGGAACGCTTCTTACAATGGGCATGAGGGGATTGTGAAACTACTGCTCGCACGCAGCGATGTAAATCCCAACGAGCCAGCAAATGACGGCAAAACCCCACTCTGGCGTGCTTCTTTTAACGGGTATGAGGGAGTGGTGAAACTACTGCTCTCACGGAATGATGTCAATCCCAACAAGCAAAGCAACGATGGCCGAACACCACTCTGGAACGCTTCTTACAATGGGCATGAGGGGGTTGTGAAACTACTGCTCGCACGTAGCGATGTAAATCCCAACGAGCCAGCAAATGACGGCAAAACCCCACTCTGGCGTGCTTCTTTTGACGGGTATGAGGGAGTGGTGAAACTACTGCTCTCACGGAACGATGTCAATCCCGACAGGCGAAGCAATGATGGCCGAACGGCGCTCTGGAACGCTTCTTACAATGGGCATGAGGGGGTTGTGAAACTACTGCTCGCACGTAGCGATGTAAATCCCAACGAGCCAGCAAATGACGGCAAAACCCCACTCTGGCGTGCTTCTTTTGACGGGCATGAGGGAGTAGTGAAACTACTGCTCTCACGGAATGATGTCAATCCCAACAAGCAAAGCAACGATGGCCGAACACCACTCTGGAACGCTTCTTACAATGGGCATGAGGGGGTTATGAAACTACTGCTCGCACGTAGCGATGTAAATCCCAACGAGCCAGACAAAGACGGCAAAACCCCACTCTGGCGTGCTTCTTTTGACGGGCATGAGGGAGTGGTGAAACTGCTGCTCGCACGGAACGATGTAAATCTCGACAGGCGAAGCAACGATGGCCGAACAGCACTCTGGAACGCTTCTTACAATGGGCATGAGGGGGTTGTGAAACTACTGCTCGCACGTAGCGATGTAAATCCCAACGAGCCAGCAAATGACGGCAAAACCCCACTCTGGCGTGCTTCTTTTGACGGGCATGAGGGGGTTGTGAAACTACTGCTCGCACGTAGCGATGTAAATCCCAACGAGCCAGACAAAGACGGCAAAACCCCACTCTGGCGTGCTTCCGATAATGGGCATGACGGGGTGGTTGAATTACTGCTCGCACGGAACGATGTTGATCCCAACGAGCCAGACAAAGACGGCGAAACACCGCTCTGGCGTGCTTCCTTTCACGGTAATGAGGAGGTGGTGAAACTACTGCTCGCACGAACTGAAGTCAATCCCCACAAGCCAAGCATGGATGGCCGAACGCCGCTCAGGTGCGCTTCTGACAATGGGCATGAAGAGGTGGTGAAACTACTGAAGGAGGAATGTCGATCTCGATGGGCCAAGAAACGATAGCCAAACACCACCCTGGCACACTTCTTTCAACGGACCTGAGGGGGTGGTAAAACTACTGCTCTCATGAAACGGTGTCAATCCCGACAAGCCAGACAATCCTTGTCGAATACCACTTCTGACCCCCCCTATCCACCGGCTTCATGGGGTCATAGCACTCCTCCGGCCTTTAACAGCCCCGGCCTCCGCGGGTTAGTCTCAAAGAGAGATTTGTCTGCGCCCCCTTCTGTCCACCTGTGTGCATCTCATTGGCCACATTCCCCATATATGTACCCCTTATTGCTACATCCCTGTCTTCTCTCTGAATCCCTTTACACTCATCTAGTATATCAGCTGCCATCCCCTGGACACTCCCCTCCTTTTTGCTCTTCTTCCGTTTGCCTAAACTTTCATCTTTACTCTTATCTCTCGCATGCACTTGCCGCCGGAAAGCATTTTATTCTGTATGATGATATATAAATTACCTTTAATCTTTTCTGATCTTCTGCACTAATTCTTTTCGTTCATCCGGATCGGATGTGTTGGGATGCCGTGAGCTTTTGCCTAGTATGGTGCTACTTAGAAAATCCTTGCTTTTCTATACTTATAAATTATCTTTCCTATATAATACTATACTTCGTTTTCCCGTCTTCATTTCACTAGAATCCCAATTCCTCATACTCACCAATTGTGGCCACTTTGAGTGCGTAAAAACACGAACGAGAGAACCGGCGGCAAATCATACTAGCACTCCCGGGTCGTGAGGTGAGTTCGAGCTAGACTTGCTTTTTATAACTTTTGCACTAAATCCCCGCCTATTTTCCCTATTTTCTATTGTCCCACCTCTAAAGCTGCTCGAGTGCCGGAGACGAGAGTCCATCTTTATAACTGTTAAATATTCGCGAAGGCTCCATATCTCCGACACTTACTACAGCCACGGATCACCTACTACGACAATGGATTTTTGACTAAAGAAAGTTCTGCTTTGGAAAGTGTTGCGGAAGATCATAGTTGAAGCGATGGTTTGCACTAGAGGTTAGCTGTGGTGGGGATTTTGGGAAAGTTTTATGAATGGCACTAGGAGGAGTTAGATGCTTGGGATTAAGGTACACTAAGAGGTGGAACAGGCGAGTGTCATACTAAGCTGTTAGTAGAAGGGGCAGGCATATAGCGATCGCACACTACTTTGTGACCCACCAGTTCTCACTGATTTTTTGCTGGTAAGCCACTTTGGTGTGTGCGAAGACTAAATGCCGAACCCTTGTGAAACCGACGAAGGTATCAGGAAGGAAGAAACTAGGAAAACTCTGTAAGTAGAAGAAACAGAAAAGGGGGATTACGGGACGAGAGGTTTTGGAAGTTTGGGTGTGGTGTGGAACGGAAAAGAGAGTAAGGGAAACAGAGGAGAAAGACTTTGTTGAAGATGAAGAATGGCTTCTGTTGTTAGGACTTGTGTATATAGGACGCTGCTGGCAGCACAGAACGAAAAAGAATCCCAAGGTACTCTTGACTGATCATAGCCCAAATATTTTTAATAACTACATCCGCAACCCCCACGGCAGGGATATCAGAATCAGTGTTGCGGTGCTTGTATACTTTCTCTTCGGCCTTTATGGTTGAGTTCGAACAGCACCGTACTGTGGGGCGTAATTATTTTCCCTTCAAAAGCTTTCATTGATTTTTCCGGTCAAGGTCTTACCTACCTAAGGTCAGCCCCGGCGTGTGAATGCGCAAGAAACATCTGTAGTGAAACCACACCATGACTGAGGGGTTTGAATTAGACTTGCTTATCCTATGTGGTTGGAACTTGTGATGCGGTGGGCTTACTAAGCAATCTTGTGGAAAAATCATTATCTTTGTATTTTAATTCAATTCCAATTTGATTGACCGGTACACCGATTCCTGATGGCATAATATTATGAAGATGAGGTGTGCCCCGAATAACCCATCTAGTCTAGAAATGAGCTATTCTGGATATATCGAAAGGAAAACTCTCACAAGGTTTTAGCCCTTATCACTCTCAGGGTGTATTTACACTGACCCATGGCGCTGTAGCCCTCTCTTGCTTTTTTGGGAACATAAAAAACGAAGGAGAGTTAAATAAGACCGGGGGAAGGAATCCCGATCTCATTATTTCATCCTCTGTCCAACATGGCGCGATCGCCAATGATGAGAGGGTCCATTTCTATGATTGGACCATGCACCTCGGAGGACAAGGAGGTTAGTATCAGTGTGCCGATGGATTCTTCTTCTTTTGTTAATCTCTCAGATCTATTCGGAAATACAGGAGAATCTGCGTGAGCGTCCGAAAGATCCAGTGTTCTCAACGGTCCGGGGCCCCCGCAGGGCCCGGCGGGGGGACTGCCAAGAGCCCCGGACCGGACGGGACGGCAAATTGCGGTCCACACCCGTCCTGGAAACCACAGGACGGCCGTCTTTGTGGAGGACGGCGGGCCCTGCAAGGTAAGACATTTTAGCGTGGGGGATTGCGGGGGACTGCGGGGGACTATGAATCCTATCAACAACATTAAATTTTTATGACCCTTCTCGAGCAAATACAGAAATTCATCTAATAAGATTAAAAGCTAAGGCTATCTAGTAGAGATAAATAGAGATAGAATGTTTCCCGGAATATACCGCTAGGGCAGGGCATCGGGAATATCGCCTAATCCAGAAATCGTACCTACTTACGATCCACTTATTGCAACGTTTCTTGCTTTCCTTATATCATTAAACCCTGATCCGAGATAGGGAAATATGTCGGATAAACATGCAGAGTCTGCATCACAAGTAACCATCTGGGATTTGGAAATAGACTCTATTACTGGACTTACAAATGCAGAATTTCTCAATGCCATTTCAGTTGATGATAGTCCTGACAGAAACACTGGCAGCGGTGGTACAAGTCCTGGAAGTGCATTGAGCAGTGCACCAAGTGGACTTTTGATACCGACAATCGGTAGAACAATGAGTGAAACAGGGTATAGTACTCGGTCAGAATGAAGGATTTATGAGAGAAGGCCTAAGATGAGAAAAAGGTGTATCTATTTTCCTAAGAATGGTTCAGAGTATACAACTTCTGATGGAAAAACCTGGTGGCGTCGTGCTCATTGTATGTTCCCCTGCTCCTTTTTTCTATCATATACTAGCACTCGGATTCCTGCGATAAGAATATTGCTAACCTCCAGGCGCTGAGGAAGGCTGGGATGACATAAGCAATCTCACCCGTGGCGAGATTGCTTACTAATTCTAGTGTGTTCCTTGGCATGAAACATTTCCTGTGGGGGACGCCGGGCAATGGTCCTTGGTCGCGGGGCGCGGGGCGACTTTGGAAAAAGACCGGACGGGACCGTTCAACGCCGTCCACCGCCGTCCGCCTCCAGGACGGACGGACTGCCCCGTTGAGAACACTGGAAAGATCAGCTTAGAGAAAAGGAGCCAATACACTCCCTCGCGTGACGAACAAGCAATAGCAAACACAAACAATCCTCATGAATTATCAGGGTGGGGGAAAAAAAAGATCTCGTGGCTGAAGTCAGACCGACCCCCGTGTGAGAAGGAAAACCTCGAAAATTTTGTTGATCGAAGGGGTCCGCCAATCTTGTTGCGCACTCGGAAATTTCTCATGCTGGAGAAGGATGTCTTGATTTGAATTCCATCATATCTTCGCACTTATGGACAAATGGGCATCCTTAAATACATAAATTAGAAAACCTCACCATTCATTCTTATCATACTCTTTTCCGAGCCTCACTTCTCTCGCTATCCCTAGCAGTGTTGATAAAGCCGGGTTTCTTAAATCAAGCTAAAATTCAAACTAAAAAACTAGTTCCAGAAATTCCAATCGAGTAATGTCTAAAGAATCTATCTTAGAACTAAGTGCTTAACTTACCCGAAGTAAGCGGATTTGTTAAAAAAATTCAATGCTAAGGTATGATTAATGATAAGGGGTTTCACGCAGCGGAGTGGGACGGCTTAAGTGGAGGAGACACAAAGTTCGTATATATTATACGGAGGTGAAAATCATAATTGATTGTGATAAGTTAAAGAAAGGAAAATACTTGAGAAAGGAAGTGAAGTAAAGTGAAAGAAAGGAGAGAGACAGAGAGAAAGAACTAGAAGGAAAAAACCATTTTTATAGCTTGCTCGTCCCTTGACTATAAAAATTATGAGGGGCAATAGGCTATATCTGGCGGAAAAGCGTGCTTTGTGGAAACAGAGGAAGATATTATATATGGGTGCTAATATGCGAAAATTAGTCCGCTCCACCAATGCACCAATTTTGCTTTAATGCATACAAGACTGCTTGAGTATATAGAGCATGTTCTGAAGGTCTCAAAAAATATTTCTCAGGAGAATTGAAGTATAGATAGGCTAGAAAATTCAAAATCTTTATCTGTTTTTATTTTTGCTACATAGATGAATACCTATTACTTCAATCTATCCAAAAAATATTTATGGGTGATTTCTAGGAGTAGAAATAATTGTTATTAAGGATTTTGTAATGCAACATGCACTGAGATCTCATAGTAATGGCATTAGATTTATTTCAATTGTGGCTGTTGCCACCTGAAGTTAAAACTTTAATAACTCAAAACCAGGTTTAAGGTGTCTGGCCAATTTTCGCATATCAACACCCATATATAAACAAAGACACACTGAAAGATTCTCTTTGGTGACCTGCATCTCTTACAGCTATGAACAGACCGAGCCCTTAAATACAAAAAAATTATAGAGAATCTTCCGGGAGTCCCCTGACCACAATCACATCACTTCTTTCCTTTTGCACACCTTCTCTTTCCTCCGCATTCCCCCATTTTCCTTCTCGCTTTCCTTCACCGCTTTCCCTAACCAATGAACAACGTCGGCCTCCCACTATCCGCTTTCTTCACTGAGGGTGGGACACCACGGCAGAACCGAAGGTATTCACATATAGTCTAAGGTGGTATGATGTCCGATAACCACGGAGTGAGCGCTGGTGATCCACAGTAGACTAGTGCGTAGGTGTACCAGTGCGGCTTTGAAGTGCGGGCACATCCTGCATCAAGTGTGGCCATAACACTGCGACTCTCAACACAATTCTAAAGTTGTCTTCCGAGTGATGGTGGGTGAAGGGGGTTGGGTAAGTGGAATATGATATCATAGGTGGGCCCCGCAGAAGTAATCAAAAAAGGGGCCGTATTAAGCAAATAGTGTGTCTTGCTTGTGCGACTGGGTTAAGTGCTAAAGATCCATGTATAAAGTTCGTCCATCCCGACCAATAGAAATGCCCGGATCACTAATGAATATCTACTACATCATATAGGTGCAAATAAATCCGGGCTGCAACATAGATGTCAATGTCATTCTGTCCAAATCTTTAATTTGACCCCAAGTACCGTATAAAACTACGATTCATCTTAGTTCTACCCCATCCAATGATACCGCAAAATTTGATAATACCACCCGAAAAGGCGCTAGGACATGGTTTCAGGGTCCATTGTGTCCCCGCATGAGTGGCAAATTAAGCGAATATCAGATATTATTGAACTGGACTTAAGATAGAAAGGGAAGAAACAAGTATTAACCTCCACTCCGTGGCTGGTTGAGACTGTAATTTTTTCCGCTTAACCGGAGAGGTGATATCGGTGGTGATTTTGCGGTGATGGGATGGTAGGTTGAGGTCAAGATTGGGTATTTTCAGCCTCATGGCTGATCACTACTGTAGTCACCAGTGCCAGCAGGTGGCAACCTCGCTTCACTTCCTGATTTTGGATGTAACTACCTTAGTGCCATTTCGGGTATACTCAAATTTTGCGGTATCCCCCCAACGCTATATAACCTCATTAAAACACAAACACATACTCCATGCAATACCTCATAAGTCCATAACTCCTTTCTTCCTAAACCTATATTGTATCCCACCCCACCACCAGTTCCCAGTCTACCCTTGATAACTTGGGGGCGCCGGAGATCCCGGAACGGGCCGTCGCGGGATAGTATTTATTCCGGTATCATTGGGGCCAAGTTCTGTGAGAGTAACGTTCAATCAAGGATTAACTTTTGCCCTACCCTACCTCCTAAAAAATCTCATAAGGGAGGAGAAGGAAGGAAGGACGGGGGATGACAAACCAGGATATCCTTGAGGATACTGCGCCGGCTGGAAGTGCGCCACGGGCGGCGGCGCTGGTGACGGAGAGGTCTCGGTAACCACTACATTCCCACCCTGATCGTAGTAACCGGCTTTGTACGGTACCTTATCAGTTGCTCCGGCGGCTAGTGGCACCCCGCCCGGTCCAACAGGCACCATTCCAGGCCCCGCGCCCCCAGGTGGGGCGGTTCTATCTTCCACAGGTTGATTACCCGCCCACTCCTCCTCTGCTGTTGGCTTCGTGCACTTCTTCCATATCAATGCTCCGAGGGCTATTAGCAGTAGCCCACCTACTCCGCCTCCGACGCCGGCACCGACTTTAACATCGATTGGCACGGGGGTAGGAGTTTTTGTTATCGTCTCGGTGACGGTTGAAGTGGTGGTTGTGGAAGTTAGATAAGTTGACGTTACCGTCGAGGTACGATCTACGTCGACGAAGGTTGTCAGGGTAGTGGTTGTTAGCCCGGTTATCCAATACGTATACAGCCAGGTTGTAGTAAAGAAGTACGTTGAAGGGGGGGTCATAGTGACCACTATGGTGGTAGTGACGTAGACCGTAGGATCCGCCCTCTTTGCTAACCCCCTCTTCTCCTCCTCTTCTGGCCGGCTGACACAGCGAACGGGAGCTTCAGTCGGCATACCCCTCTTTGTCAACGTGGTAGAGGTAGTCGTGAAACTCGTTTCAGTAGCAGTACTAGTTACCGTAGTGGTCTTAGTCCAAACGCCCGTTATGGAAGCAGAGACCCGAGTAGTTATCGTGTCCCAAGTTGTCGATGTGAATGAAAGGGTAGTGGTAATGGTGCTAGTGGTCGTGCTCTGATAGGTACTCGTAGCGGTCACTGTCCTCGTCGGCCATAAGCATTTCCACGAGTTCGACTGGAAGGCGCATGTTTGGTCGTTGCAGCAGTAGTACTGGAGATTGCAGGTGACGCGTAGGCAGATGCTGGTTTGGCGGGGAAGTAGGAAATTTATGATCTTTGTCACTACTAGGTCAGTCATTTTCCCAGTGCTATTGCCGTCGACATCGGGCGAGAGGACATGCTGCGCGGGAAGAGGCGGCGGAGCGGGGAGCGGGCATGTCGGCAGATCCCAGGGCAGTGCCCAAGTCAAGTTAATGAATTGGAGGAGTAATAGGGGGGCGATACAGAAGGGAGACTTCATCGTGCCTGGCTCTCAGTGAAGAATGGGCGGGGGGGCTCCATTCCTAATGTATCTCTTTTGTTACCTCCTTTTCTTTTTTTCTTCCTTCCCTCTTTCTCCGCTTCTGATTCGATGTGAGGGAAGTTCTGTGGCGTGACGCGGTGGTGAATTGCTTTTGATACTTTGCATGCTCTTTTCAAAGAGGGAATTGAGAATTAAGGACATGTTGGGTGTATGATAGATGTGGTGTGTCGGATTATGGCGTTTTTGTGGCGCCCCGAATGGCCTTTTCCAGCCTTGATTGTCGGTGGATGCGAGAGAGTGTGTTACGATACCCTGGGTACGAGGCGGCCTAGTGCACCGTAACTTAGGCGACAATAGTGAGTGATGTCTAAAGAATTGAGACATTTAGAATCTTGGGGAATGACATTTTAGCATACCGGTACTCGAAGATTGCGGGCAGGGTACAAGTACAAGCACTAGTGCCAAATAACACTACCTAACCGCTTTCGAATTCCTGGTAAGAGAATTCCTCGCGCACCATTATTGTGAGAAAGTACTAGCCCGCCGTAACCATAAAATACACTTGAGTACCGTATCCCATTTACCAGCATCAGGCAAAAGCACTCCCCCAGTACCGGTAGGGAGGTGCTCGTACAGCGCCTAAGTTTGTATGTTCCACAAGCGAGGTTGGCTGCCTTTACCCCCTGTGGAACATACAAAACTTAGAGCAGTGCCTCGGTAAGTACCGACACAACCCACCATCGGAATAAGCCACAGACCTTAACCACAACAGGCTTGGCTCAGCCAGTCACTGAAAATCAGACAGGGTTCTTCTGGTTGGTTGGGCTGTTGTGTAACAATGGCCGTATTCTCGGACATCGCACCTGCTTGCGCTTCTTGCCATATCCAAATAACGAAATTATTACAAGCACGGTTACAATCGAATTTCAAAGATGTCCAGACCCCTTAGCGCGCCAAGGAGCAGCGCTTTGTTAGGCTTTCTGCTCAGGGAATTCGCGTGTAGTGAGAACTAAGAAGCTCGGCTCAATCAAGCCATACCTCGCTAGGTAAACACCATTCCCTTCTCAAGGCGCTTTACCTCGATTAACTTGTTAGCTTAACAAATTGAGTAGCGCCTTAGCAAATTTTGACTCCGACTGAGATAAGTCGAATTCCATTCTGGCAGTGCCAGCTTCGCGGATTCGGGATTGACTGTAGATTGACAGGGCTTGGTGACACTTGACAGAGTTAAAGCAATCTTCAAGGCACGTTGGAAGTGTGCCTTTGGTAGGTTGCCATTTCCTGAAATGAGTGCAAGGACACCCGAAATCCTCCCACAGTACTTGTATGATACGTTGCCGTGGTGTGAACAACTACTATTTCCGTAAATTATAACCCCAGGGTTCAGTACCGGAGAAAATTGTCTCGCGCTGAAAGATTTGACGTCGGGTAATGGCCTCCTTTGCTACCGAAGCTTATGCTACCGAGGGAGTTGTTTAATTATGCTTCCTTAGAATAGGCATTTTTTGGGTGGCTAGCTTGCAAAGAGCGCGAGGTGGAAGGCTTAAAGATAAAGATGGTAGGACGCTAGTGAGGAAGAGCCGCATAAGATTCATAATCGTACTAGCGCGGCGAATATGTTAAACGGTTACGTGGTTCTGACAGAGCAACCAACGACCAGAAGATTCAATAAATTTTTCTTATCCGACTCAAGTGACTATTTTATCTATCCCGTAGATTTGAAAATCTAAAATGGGCTTCCCTTCCCTCACCTATGCGCCACGCGCAAGATTTCTCCCTCTAGCACTCCTTTTCAGAGCTGAAATGTTTTTGTACTGGCCAGGCCAACAGTGTCCGGCCAGTTTGCACTCTGCATCGCATTGTCTACGGCGGGTCATGTAAATGCCGGTTCCCCTCCTATTTCGCTGTTGCTCATAGTCGGGGAAAGTAAGAGGGACGCGAAAGCAAGTGGGACACGCCGGTTTTTGTTTTTTGTCCCCCAAGAGAGGCTTAGGTAATAATAGTCTTCACCCACAAACCGAGTGATGAGTGGGTCACGTGATCTTCCACCCAGGTTTGCCAACAGTTTTGATGGGCAATTTAGTGTTTCTCTTTATTTTTTCCAGATAGGAGTAGAGTCAGAGCTTTCCTTTGAACATTTTCTTCACTTCCTTCGGAATCAAAGATTGCGTGACCTGCCGTTACTGTACTCAGCACTCGGTTGGTGGATGAAAAATACTATTACGTAAACCTCTCTTGGGGGACAAAAAAAAAGAAAAACCGGCGTGTCCCACTTGCTTTTACGTTTCACTTACTTTCCCCAACTATGAGCAACAGTGAAAATGGGAGATTTTTTTTTTTTTTTATCTCCCGTTTATATTTGTTTGCTAAGCCGGCAGCTATCTAGGTACAAAGTCACTCCAGCTCATCGCCGATGTAGACAAAAAACCTCCAACTACAGTCCATCCCCTGCCCTCCTCGCTAAAACCATCTGACCCTGCCCGACTAACCTAAACTACTTTGAATAGAGGTAGAAAGCGAAAGCCCGATACTACTGGTAAAAACTACGAGAGAAACAAAAGCCTGAAAACATCGAACCAATAACCTCCACAGACATCAACCCCGAAGTAAAGCCCCAAAACGACAGTGAGAAACCTATGAACAGAACAAAGAAAACTTCACGCCCTACCAAAATCCCAACCCCATAGACAAAAGGGCGGATGAACCAACCCACAACGATCATAACACAAGGGCCAGTAGTAACCGGGGCATATAGCCCAGAAGCGAAGAGTCGAGGCGAGGACCAGAGGGAGATCCATATAACTGAGCCAGCGCGGCGGAGTCGTGTGGCGTAAGGAGCGAGACCCGGTGGTCACCGGAACCCGGACCAGAAGGGATGCATGACCCCACCCCCCGAGGGGCGAAGCCAGAGGCGGAAGGCTGAAATCCCCTAGGAACAAGACAGAGTCAAGACCATCATAAGAGCACAGAGCCGAGAGAGGAGAGCAGTAGGGTGCCAGCCAAAGACCGTAGAGCAGCTGTAACCGAGCAACGGGACGAAACCGGGTGGCGAGGAAGGAGGGGTAGACCCAACACCGAGAAGTACGAGGCAAAGGACCACCAAGGGATCACAATTTTTCGACAATGTGACCGTACCGACCGTAGCGCTCAGGAGATAGTGCAATACCAGAGAACAGAGCCACCGGGGCTACTACTTCACTGATAACCCGAAGCTGCGCTATGCTTAAGACGAGGCGAAGGGGTTGCCGACCGTGCAAATGCTAATCGAGGGCAACAAAGCAGGTGCGGAGAGAAAGGGGGGAGAGCATGAAACCCCTATACGAAGGCACCCAAATACCTAAGCCATCAGAAGGGAATCAGAGGGAGGAGCGAGAAGACCGGAGCATCACCCTCCTAGGCAGCGAGGCCATCAGAAGAGGGGAGAGGGGGGGACCAACCGACAATGATTTCTCATGGTGTTGAGATTTCAATCGCTGGAGGTGTAGAGGAGATTGTTCGTAATAGTGAAATGGAAGAGTGACTGGCTATTAGATATCGAGTGCAAAAAAAAATTAAGCGAGCTGGTAGCAGTAAAAAGCAATATAAAGGCTGGGTAACGGTTCTAGTTAGATATTGATGTCAAACTGAGGGCTAAAGAACAAGTATAAAAAATAACTCCTGTATACTTCTCTCACTTATACTCAAATACTTGTTACACTAGGTGAAAGTGATGGAAAAGAAAATTGAATATTATGCCTTACAAAAATCAACTATATATTACCAAATCGGAAAAGCTCCAGCTATGATAACAGTACTCTTCTATATACTTGTTGCATAAAAATCAACCAGAAAATATTCAAATACATGACAGATATTAATATTAAATATAGACAAGGTCACAAGACTAGTGAGATGGACCAGTAGGTAGCTTGGATACAGTTAAATTATAGAATTCAAAGGTAGTTTATGGATGACAGGGGGTAGGTTGTATTGGTTAAGTTCGAGAGTTCTGATAATCCAGATCTTTAGAAATGAGAATTTCAGGTTTTTAAGTATCAGAAATTCCAGAGTCATCACTTTTAGTTGAAACTGTTGGTAGCCATTTCTGAATCTCAGGATGTTGAGTACCAGATCTGGTAGGATGGAAGATGCTTGATAAAGTCATCTTCAAGTTGTATTCTCCTTAGTATATGTACAATAGATTATAAGAATATTAATATGTACTACTCACTTTGGAATAACCTATATATATAAAAAGATCTTTTTTTCTTTCGTACCAAAGGGCTGGAAGGTATAAGGGACAGGCAATAAAAAGTGGTACAGTGTGGGTGGAAGACTTAGTAGCAGTAGTACACTGTGACTTATGGGCTACTTGCATATCACTTGATGGTAACTAAACTACAAAGAGAAACTTGGGAGGTGAGTAGTAAAAGAAAGGAGTAATAATAAGAGAAATAAACAAACTACTTAAACAACAATCAGATACTAGAAAGTGGAGCTATGAACTCTACTCTGCTGACTTCCGCCAAAATAACACAAACATGCCTACCCACTACCACCACATCCAACCTGACCACCGAGCAGAAAACAGAAAGGAGCTCCAGAGGCCAGAAAGAAACTGAAATAAGAAAATAAATAAAGATGATAGGAAATTGGCTAGGTGAAAATAGTACTTAGACAGGACCTTAGCTAAAGTAAAAATAGTGAGATCATAATGTCCGGTTGATAAGAAGAGCAAATAGAAGAGACTGAAAGACTTAAATGAGTGGGAAGAAAAGAAACAAAAAAGATAATGAGGGAAGGCCTTGCTAAAATCTTGCATACTACCCACCCTGGGCAGAAAGTACAGCTTAAACTCGATCAGACATGCTAATAATTAGATTTTCAAGATCATGATCATCAAGCTTATTCTACTCTTCCTGAATTGCAGCCTGTATAGTATCATTTTTCTGAGAACAGGGAGAGCGCAAGCTAATTCTTACTTTTATAAGATACCAAATCCCCTCCATAAGGTTAAGATCTGGCGATTTAGCACTCCAGGGAAACAAGTAATTGTATAGTTCTTTCTCTTTCAGTATCTTTGTAGTGTAATTTCCCTTATGAAAACTAGACCCATCTTGAAGAATATAGATATAGTCTTCAGTTTCATATGATATTCTGTTCCAAAAGGCTTCAAGATGTGGAACAGTATAGTCGCAATATCCTTTAGCTGTAATTTGAGTTCCGATACTAGGTTTGTCCCAAAAGAGCAAAGGATAATGGACAGTACCACAAAAGCAACCCCATACATGAATTGTCTCCAGTTTGTCAAACTTAGGGACAAGGCAGGAGGAACCAAATTCCTCAAAGACAGTACAAGTTACAAAAGCTCACCTGAAAGAGCCACCAATATTGAAAGTGGACTCGCCCATCCAAATCACTTTCTTCCAATCTTCTATACCCCGGTCCTAAAAGCACTCTCCCCAGCCTAAACGGTTCTAAAGTAGTTATATTAGTCAATTAGAATACTATAGTACTAGGGGTAGACATTTAGCGATCAAATATAGTACTTTGTGTGCTCACAAGTTTTCAGATATTTGCTATAAAGCTATACAGATGTATTTGAAGATATTATACCGGCTCCCAGTACTTATAAAACAAAGAGCAAAGACTATCATAAAAAGCTTATTTGTATATAGGTAAGAGCAAAAAAAGGGTTCTTTCTTGCTACTCTGCGATGATATCCAACAAGTGCTAGAGAACAGCAAAGGGTTTTCTCAGAGGCCAGGACTTCAGCTATGAAAGCAATTTCTATAAGTGACTTATGACGAGTTTTCGCCGATGTGATAGTAATACCAGAAAGCTTTTTTCTGATTTTCTGGTTGAGAATTCAAGGTCGACCGTGTACTTTTCTTTACCTCGTAGTTGGAGGTTCCTTTTGTGCTGTACAATAGACAGTACTAATAGAAAGACTAATAGCTACTGCAATTCTCCTATAAGGCCAAGCAGCAATATGATGAAGTATACAGATATGTGCACTAACCTCCTCGGATACCTGACCAGTATGGATAACTGGTCCATTGGAGGGTTCCAACTCATCACCAGCTATGGTATTGGAGCTAGTAGAATACTCTGAATCAGAGTTCTGTATACTATCTAATTCATAGCATGAGGTGTTTTAACTAAGTTTAGAGGTAGAGAGGAGATCGCTAGTAGCACAATGGAGAGGATCTTGAGTTCGGGCTAGAGTTTCTGAAGAGTGAGAGTGGGAGATTGCGTTTATACTAGAGCTACTCAATCTATAGTTAGCTGGCTGAAGGCATGAAAGAGAAAACAAGCAGACGATAGTACAGAAAGTGAGGTTGAAATTTGTATCCAAACTTAGAATTAAACTCAGATTTAGACTCAGGCTTAGACTTAGACTCAGGCTTATACTCCGACCCAGACTGAGGTAAAAGGTACAAATCTGAATCAATATTGGAATCAGAGTCAGACTAGATATTGATTAAGTGCCCGAGATCTGATTGGAGCTCTTGAATACTTTGACAGTAGGTATTCGAAGGAGAAGAAGCCGTTGCCCTAAAGGCTCGCATAACGCTTTTTGGCATACTTTGGATTTGTGAAGAAGCTTCTAACTGTTTAACTCTGCCATATCTGTTTCCCTCACTCACTCGTCCTTTTAACTACTTTCACCACTTTGACTTTGGCAAAATCCTGCTCTTTTCTTCTATATCTTTATGATAAACTTTTACATTTTTATATCTTAGTTGCAACTTATTCCCTGGTGATGAGGTAGAAGCCTGGTACTCATCATCGATCATGGGGTACTTTTTTATCGGAAGATATCAGATGGACACCGTGTCTTACTTTATTATAATGTTCCAGAATTATGTCCAAAATCACCTAAGCCCTCCCGGCACCGTACCACTTTTTATTGCTTGGACCTTGTATGCAGTTAAGTTTCAGCAGGAATGGAGTAGCTCGGCAAATATAGCTGGACTCTTAGAAGAGTTAGAGTAATGACTTCATAAATAGTTGTGAGAATTTATTTACCTCTTAAAGAAGCTTGATAGAAAAAGTAGGAATGTCATGGCAGAAAAGCAGCAATATTTTAGCTGGAATGTGGTGATGCCTTGGCAGAAATACAGTGGCTCAGAGAAAATGTACTGAGTTTTAAAGAGAGAGCAGAGCAATATCTATACTATATAATACAAATACAATTAAAGATAAAGAAAAGTTTTAAGAATTTGTTTAACTCTCGTAGAAGCCTAACAGATATGCAGTAATGGCTTAGCAGGAATGCAGTGAGTAATTAACAGGAATATGGTGACTTGGCAAAAATGGATTGAGACCTTAGAGAGAGGAGAGTAATAGGTCTTATTCAATATGAGTACAACTAAGAATAGAGTATTGCATTGATATTTGTCTGATATGAGTAGAAGTTAAGCAGATATGTGGCGATAACTCAACAGAGATGTGGTAAGAGCTCAGCTGGAAGGAGGTGGTTCAGTGAAAATACACAGAAATCTTGGCAGAAGTAGAGTAATAGTTATTCTATGTAATACTAGTGCAACTAGGTATAAAGAAGAGTAGTGAAAATTGATTTAAGTAGAGTAGAAACTTGGCCAAGAAGCAGGGATGACTTGACAGAAAAGTGGTGATATCTTAGCAGGAATGCTATTATAACTCTTCAGGAATCTGGTGTCTCAGTAAAAATACCCTAAGATTTTGGAAGAATTGATATCATAGCTTTCCTATTGAGTTATAAAGCAAAAATAAGGAACAATTGTGAGAACTTCTTTGACTCCTGTAAAAGCTTGATAAAAAAAGTATTAATGGCTTAGTAGAAATGTGGTGATAGGTTGGCAGATATGTGATAGCTTGGTGAAAAATGGGCTAAGTACTTAGGAGAGAAATGGAGTAATAGCTGTTTTAAGCAAATAGAGTAAGTGGTATTCTATAATAATAAAAATAATTGTAAGAAGATATTTAATTATTATGGAAGGTGGGTGATACCTTGGCAAAAATGCTGTGATAGCTTCGGAAAAGTACTGAAATACCTCAATATTAATATAAAGGCTTTATTGTAGGGCTTAACCCTAACTTTTCACTCCCTGATGCGATGGGCTACCCCTTTTAGGTCAACCATGCCTTCGAGAGATAACTAGGGGAGTCTGAACTAAAAGGAGAAAGAGGGCAGGAATAATAAAACGATAAAAAAGACATTAGCTAGATAAGGTTCACGTAATGCTATCTCTTATATTCGCATCTGTGCAGTCTCTTTATTTTTGTGTAGTCGCTTGGTTGATTGGTTTGTTGATGAAGCTAACCGAACGATGATGAGAAAATTCCTATGCAAACTTTCATTCTCCCTTGCTCGCTCCAGCTTACATAATCAAACACTCGCTTAATCCCTCTTTTTTTTTGGACTCTATGTCTACCTGACCTGCCGTAATTGTCTGGGCCTGGTTTGTAAATTTACATTACTGTACAGACTCTGTCAGTTTTAGTACCGGTATTTGAACAACACTGTACGAGTACCTTGCGGTGTTGTATACCACCGAGACCGTAAGTTACCCGAAATTACACTTAGGAAGTGAATTTTGGAAAGCGCTATCTCGCACGGTAAGATTTAATGCTGAGTGATGGTATCTTTTGAAATCGGAGGTTACCTCACAGGAAGTATTTGAAGACAAGATTTTACGGTAGTTATTTTATGGTGGTGTGTAATAAGTGGAAATTTCGAATTCCTCCGTGCTGGACTCGGGTACTCGGACTCACGCTAGAGAATTCAAAAAGGTTTTTTTCCCTGGTGCCGGTAGTCTTGCAAAAGGTGTTCTTGTGGGAGGGCTATTGTACTTGAGTTGTCGGATTGAAGATGCGGTTTTTTTTGTGCTTCACCACCAAAACGGGAACATCTTCAATCCGGCGACTTGAGTACGTGGTGAGGCAGTACCAAATTCCCGTACTAATAGTCAAAAACAAAAAGGTCCAGATGATGGCGATAGTCTGCTTGCGGGAATGGTGTTGGAAGAATGTCGTTGACTTTGGAAGAAGCGGGGGATTCTAAAAGACCGTTTAAAGGCATTACAGAGGGTTCGGGAAAGTGCAATTGATTGTTTTACTGTTTACGAAAAATATTAGACGGACATGTCTTTCCTTTATTATCACGGAAGTGGACTGAGGAACAAGGGCGTGCATGGAAATAGAGAGTTAGGTATGGTGTTCAATGGAAAGCTCAAGAGGTGCTACTTATATTTTACTTATACACCTGTCGGAACCGATAGTTTTGTTTTTAGATAGTGAAGAAAAGAAGTAAGAACGAGAGCGTGAGCGAAGCACCTAAGTTCCGTGTGAATTCTCTTTTTATCGTCTACCACTGTCCCATCCATAACCTTCCAACGTTTTAAAATGGGAAGATGGGAAACCAAGTGGCATATTTGGTGTGCCGCAATTATGCTTTGGAAAGACAGTTTTGTCCTGTTATCAAATCGGAGAGCGTTTGCCGCGCTAAAAGTAAATCCTGATTTCAAGCTATAACATGACTTGAATTTTTAATTAAGGGCGTTGCTGAGCTGATAACTATATTACTGTATGAATACAGTCGGGGAAGATTAAAATCAAAATGACAGGATAGTAATCATAGAGGAATTAGTACAATACTCGAGCATCGTTTCCCGTGGCATGATCTGGGAATTACATCTCAAGACTATAGTGATTTGAAGGTTTAATATTCGATTTCAAATCGCGAAAACGAGATCTAAAAATCGCAATCGTAGCCTGCCTAATTCCCCTTATTCCTTGGCATGGAAACCATTGACTGGGGCTTCCTTACAAGCAAGATGATAACCTAAGACTACCAGAAAAAGAAATCCCCGCTTTTCTTGGCCTCAAGGAAAGAGAAGTTCATCATCCCCTTTGGTCAAGCATCGCGATATTGAGTACCATCATCTCGTTCGCTATAGAACATGATCCGGTATGAATACCGGTAGGTTACCTGCGGCACACAGAGGATCAAGTGTCAGCGGTGAGCCTCGCCAACGTGGCATATCGAATACCTGCGCCGACTATAACCTCACCAATAATATTCATGGCGACTTGAATACAAATGTTTGGAGTGTCAAACAGCTATAAAATTATCAAAATGGGAGTGGACGAAGAGCCCTTGTGGATCCAAGCACCGCCATCGCCACCAGAACCCAATATAAGGCATCGGGATGTTAGTAATCATCTACTCGGCGGTGTTGGGGATTGGGTTCTACACAGGAATGAGCTCGCGGTATAATGGGGGAGTCAGGATGGGGACCCTACCCTGCTATGTTATGGGAGTAAAGGGGCTCGGAAGACCTTTATAAGGTACTACAGTATTCTCTGGAAACTAAAAAAATGTTGACAAGTAATAAAATCAGTTCGTTAGTGATAGATAACTTACGCGAGTAGTAGACAGAGTATTGTGGTTTAGATTTCTTTTATTATGTCCAAATTAACTTGTGAAGAAGTTGAGGTCCACAGTTGCCTTTTGATATTTGAAGCCACATGTAGTTAAGTGTATTTAATTTATATCATATGGGTGTTGACAGGTTCTGGGACAGTTCCAAACTAGCGACAATCATATTCGATCACTCGGAAAGCCGCAGACATCGGCCGCCAGGCCGGGAGGGCCTAAAGCCGAACTAAATTAGCCTCTTACCAACATTGATAACGGGATTCGGCCACGTGATCAAGAGCATTGCCTTCGTGTGTCGAGAATAACCGTCACATATCCGGAATTCATTATCTCGCGTATAAGGGGTAAATAGGAATAATTGGGGAGTCTGAGAAGAAGTATAAAGGAAAAGACAAGAGAAGAGAAGATATTGGGTTAGATGAGAAGGAACGCGATTGGTGTTATCATAAGGGAAGTGATGATATAGCAAGATTAAGGAACAACGAAACTTTCCTGATTTACGTATGATACAAGGATGCCCGTTTTTTCACAAGTGTGACGATAGGATATGAGCTAAGACATCGAACATACTGCATACAAATGAGTGATCCTCGACCAGCTCTGACCCAACTGTTGGAAATCGTACATGGGCTCTTACTATTAGAAGTCACAGTCTAATAGTCGCACTTAGAGCAGGATGTGCCCGCACTCCGAGGTAGCACGGGTACACGTATGCACTAGCCAAAGGACACGCAGGCTTTAACAAGCTTTCACCCCTGTTTTCCTTTCTTTCCTGTCCTCTCTCTCTCTGCACCTTTCTTCCTCTTCACATTTTTCCTAAATTCTTTCCTTCCCATCAATTTATCACCTTCAATCATAATCTTCGTCTCCGCTTAATACAAACTTTGTGTCTCTACCTAAGCCGTTCCACTCTGCTGCGTGAAACCCTCACCACTGATCATTGCCTCCGCATCGAGTATTTTCAACACTCACATCCATATCAGTCGCCCTGCGTTTGTGCACCTTTTTCTTGACAACCATTTTCTCGCCTCCGTTCTTTTCTTCTCTCTTTCATCCCCTTCCTATCAACCAATAGGCTATACAAGTTGCTCGTGGACCTTCATCACCGCTTTTGCTCAAACTCTCTTGCGACACTAGTTAACACCAACTACTTTGATAGACTACCGATACACTCATCGCTTACGCTATAGCGTCATTCCATCCATCATGAATATCGTACCCGCGGATTACCGAGAACAAACTTTCAATCCTATCCACCATTGCTATGCCTTATGGGACACCCATAGGGGTAATAGCTGGACAAATAACTTGGGTTGCAACTGAAATACGAATGCTGGCTCTGTTTCGCGCAGTTGCAATAACACCCTCTACTGCGGACCAAGTGAAGACAATTTACTCATTCAAGCATGGCTTTCCCCGCTGGATCCATATAAACGGCACCAGGATGTGAGAAATCTCAGGCTTGATGGAATTGGTGATTGGGTTCTGAAGAAAAATGAGTTCGAGAGTTGGCGTGGGGGTCTAGATGGCTAGGAAAAATCAGTATTGTTATGTTATGGGAGCCAAGGGGTCGGCAAGACCTATATAAGGTACAAGGGTTCCCACAGGTACTATAGGCAAGGCTAACAAGAAATGAAAATAGTTCGTTAATAATAGACACTCTACGCAATCTGACTCACCGGCAGAACGCAGCCGTTTTCTCCCTCTACTGCGACTATCAGGCTCCGAGGGACTAATCACCAGTGAACATGATAGGTGGTCTTCTCAGGCAGGTTGTGGCGCTAGCCCCGGAGGCCCCAGGTGAAATCAAACACCATTTTGAGGAGTCAAGGAAGCTAGGTGGTCAAGGCCTCCGCTTGGCGGATATGGTGTATTTGTTTGTCAAAGAAAGCAGGTCATTTGAACGGGTATTTATCTGCATCGATGCAGTCGACGAGCTACTGGAAAAGGATCGACCTCACCTTCAGTGTTCGCAACCGTCCGGGGGGACTGCCAAGAGCCCCGGACGGGACGGGACGGCTAACTGTAGTCCGTCCGGGGCCTCCTAAGGGCAGGACGGCCGTCTTTGGGCAGGACGGCGGGCCCTACAGGGTGAGACATGTTAGTGCAGGGCAGGGGTATGAACGGTGGGGGACGGCAGGGGACTGTTGAGGACGCCCGGGGATGGTGAAGGACCGCGGGGGACGGTGGGGGACGCCCGGCGACGACGAGAGTGATGTCTCATGATGCAACAACCAATCATTCGGAGGTGCCCAATTTGAACTCTAGCTAGTACCGGGGTGAAATGATGGGTTTAGCGATACTGTGAGTGGATAGTGACAAATAGGACATGATATGCCATGTTCGGAATAAGGCAAACCCTAAAGATACTTCAAAGGCTCTGGGGGTTTACATCCGTGTACAAGTTTAAATGCATGATTTGGATTTCTATAATGAATAACTAAAGTGATGGGCAGGATGAAAGTGATGTTGCTATTTACAATCTCTCCTTTGTTTTATTTCCTTTGACGATAATTGTCACTTACGCTTGTTTACCTTCACACTCACTCCGGGATTGCAATGCCGTTTGGTGGCCGTAAGCCTGGATATGCGGTGTCTCCATTAGTTATGAATAAATATTATTGAATCCCGGAAATCTAAGTCAATCAGAACCCCTGTACATTAAAGCGTTATTTGTAAAAAATCACTCGATTATTAGCTAGGGGCGGTGAAGAAAGGCTGAGATGGTGGGAGATGGTAGGAAAAGGGGGACGGCAGGGCATAGGTGAGGACGGCGGGGGACTGTGGGGGACGGCCGGGGACGGCAAGAGCAATGTCTCATGATGCAACAAGTATTGGTTCGGAGGTCCAAGCGCAAGGACTATAGTCCCCTATAGTCCGTCCGGTCCTTACCCTCCCGGGCGTAGTCCGTCCCGTCCGAACCCAAAGACGGACGGACTGGACGGTTGCGAACACTGCTCACTTTATTCGTGCATTGCGACATATTATTGACGGGGCACCAAACATCCGACTAGTTCTCACGAGCCGGCCGCATGTTCGGGTGGAACTCAACAAGCATCTTGCAGACCGGGCATACATAATGCAAGTTGAAGCAGACCAAAGGGATATCACAAGATATGTTCAGCTCAAAATTGACGACCACCCACACCCTGGGCTGATGAGTGAAGCTCTAAGGAAGGGTATCATGAAAGCGATGCTGGAGAAGACTTCAGGAATGTAAGTAGAAGAAACTCTATTATGTGCTTGGATCCCCTATTGACGTCCCTTTAAGGTTTCTACTCGTGGTCTTGGGTATGGCTGCTATCTTAGGAGAGACTACCAAAGCCAAGAGACGGAAGATGTTGATAAGAGCGGCAGCTTTTGGCGTGGCCCTAGGTGATGTGTATGGTGAAACATTACTGCGAATAGGGGATCAGAATGAGGACCTGTCAAGACTTGGGATGCAAGTACTGATGTGGGTATCCCACTCAGAGCGGCTATTGCAGATAGATGAACTCTGCTACGCGCTAGTGGTAGAAATAGGGTTAGCCGGTTTGGACCTGGACAATGCCCCTTCGGTTGATACGGTTCTAGATTCATGCCTTGGACTTGTAATCATCGACAAGAATTCAAAATTGCGCCTGATCTACTACTCACTCAACCAGTACCTCTCAAACCGGAATGTTTTCCCCAGGGCCCACCAAACGCTTGCAGAAACCTGCTTGACCTGTCTCAACTTTTCGAAAGTAAACAACCTTTCCTCAGGCTGCGCTCGTGATCTCCCATACACTTCCTTTCTCGAATATTCTTCCCACTATTGGGGAATCCATGCGAAAGTAGAACTCTCCGACCGCGCAAAATCTCTTGCCGTGGAGCTGTTAAGCCGGAATGATAACCATATATCTGCTACTTTACTTTTCCAGGATGTAACGGATGGCCATCCTGACGGTTCTCATCACCAATTTACCGGTTTACACTGCGCGTCCTACTTTGGAATCGTTAAAGTCGTGAAGGGTTTGATCGAAATGAACGGCTCTGATATCAATCGAGGAGATTGCATAGGTTGTACACCGCTCATGTGGGCTGCCCGGCAGGGGAACAAGGGAGTGGTGAAGCTCTTACTCGCAAGGGGTGATGTTGATCCCGACAATCCAGACAACCATGGTAGGACACCGCTGGAGAGGGCTTCCTCCGAGGGGCATAAGGGGGTGGTGAGACAACTTCTTGCAAGGGACAATGTCAACCCCAACAAGTCAGACAACTATGGTGCGACACCGCTGGAGGGGGCTTCTGCCGGCGGGCATGAGGGGGTGGTGAGACTACTACTGGAAAGGAGGGATGTTAATCCCGACCAGCCAGACTGCGGTGGCGAAACGCCACTCGGGTGTGCTTCTTCCAAGGGTGATGAGGAGGTGGTGAGAATGTTGCTAGCAAGGAGTGATGTCAATCCCGATAAGGTAGATAATTTCGGTCGGACACCGCTCGCCCGTGCTGCTTCTGGTGGGTATAAGGGCGTGGTAAGACTACTGCTCGCAAGGGCTGATGTCAACCCAGGCAGGCCAGATAACCAAGGTCAAACCCCGCTCCAAGTCGCTTCTATGAATGGGCACAGGGAGATAGTAGCACTTCTCAAAGCTCGAATATAACTGCAATCTCTAGCCCGGATTAAGCTCAAAGTGAGCTTTTCCAACAACCTCTCTACACACACGAACATTGCTACTTCTACTATAGTTTTTACATACACACCAGCTACGAGCATAGCTCCTGCCTTCCGCAGACTCCCGGGGTATCCGTTACCGCTCTCTAGGCACTCTTACCATCTCTATTTTCTATCTTTCCTAAACTCCACCCTAAAATTATCTTGAGCATGGGCTTCTCGCAAAAAAGCAGTTGGTTACCCTACGCATAGTCGCTCAACCTTCTCCGGCCTTTCCTTCTCGCGGCGGTTAGTAGAAGAAGGTGGTCTAGTTGTATTGGGATCCTCTGAGCTAGCTTGAAATGTCATTACTCCGAAAGTAATTATTTTCCCTATCAAATTATGCCCTGTTTTCACACATCTTTTCTGGTCAGCGCCTCACCTACCCACCACAAACCGAGGTTGGCCCCGTCGTATAAATGTGGAGGAGATAGCCCTAGGGAAACTATACTATGACTGAGGGTTTCGAACTGGACTTGCTTATCCTATATGGCTAGAACCTTTCATGAGGTGGGCTTACCAAGCAATGTTGTTGAAAAAAGGTGGGAATAACCATTGCGATCTTTGTACTTTACTTCAATTCCAATTCATTGACCAGTACACCGATTTCGTATGACATAATATTACTTGTATGAAGAGAAGATAGGCCCCAAATAACCTATCTAGTCTAGACATTGACTGTTCTAGATATATCGGAGGGCAAAGTATCACAATTATTTTAGCTCCTATGACTCCCAAGGGGTATTTACACTGAGCCCTGGTGCTGTGGCCTTCTCTTCTTTTTTGGAAAGAATAAATGAAGGAAAGACAGAGAAGGCCGGGGGAGGAATCTCGGTGGATCTCCTTATTCTTTTGTCTTCTCTCTAACGTTAGGCGATGCTAGAGACGAGGGAGTCTATTTCTATGATTGCACCCGGCAGCCGCGAGAGCAAGGATGTCAGAACTAGTGTGCCGGTGTTTTCTTCTTCTTTAGTTAAGCCCTTGGATCATTTCGAAAAGTATAGGAGAATCTTTGTAAGCGCGCGACAGAGTACTGTAGCTTAGAGAAAAGAAACATAATACACTCCCTCCTGTAAAAAAAAAGTAATAGCATGCACAAAAAAGTCATCAGTTGTAACTTATCGGGAGGGGAAATATCTTGTGATTGGAAATCGGACCGACACTCTTATGATCGAAGCGGTCTGCTGTCTTTCCGCGCACTTGGAAGCTCGTTTGTTGGAGGAGGATGTCTTGATTTTAATTCTATCTTTGCACTTATGGGGAAATGGGCACTGGCATGCTTAAATACATATATTGGAAAATCTCTGCGTTAGCTTTTGTTTCGTTCTTGGCTTCTCTTTCTTCGTTATCCTTTGTAGTGTTAATAGAGGCGAATTTGCCTATATCATGTTTAAATTCAAGCTAAAAAAAAACTAGCCTCGCACAGTAAAAGCCTAGTGCTCCCAATCATCCTTATATGAGTAAATACTACTGCATCTTTATTTTAGCTTATAAGCCATTTCCTTGAAATACGATCGTATTTTCTTACTGGTGTATGCCGAACAGGCCCTAAGTCAAGCTATGATACAGACATTTTTCTAGTAGCAGGAGGGTTAAACCTAATATAGGAGCGATGTTACGGGTAGTTGTGACCTACAAATAATACACCAGGTCCTGTAGCTACCGTATTTACGAACTAAAGTGCAGAGTCATGTGATAGCATTGCGCTAACGGGTTGAATCTACCAATCAAGGAAATGTCCTAATTCGCTCGTTTCTCTTTAGTAGAAGGTAGGGAAATTCGGCACTATCGGCACTGCAGGCGGTGCCACCCGTTGCACTCCTTCTCTATCTATCCTCACCCAATCACTCCTCCATTCGGTTCTCTTCATTTCTCTTCCTTTCTATTCGTTTCTTTTCTCTTCCCATCTCATCCCTTCACCGTGACTCCACTCCCGGCTTGGACTTCGTTCTCCAACCTTCGCATTATTATTCTTGCTTGTCCTTTATGAGCGAGATGGGGAATTCTAGATATGTAGCAATCGTTCTCGGTGTACCAAGGTTACGCTATCAACCATATCACAAGGCACCAGTGATTCTGAGTAAGAAAGAGTAGAATAATCTAGCATATCCAAAACCTGCGCAATCATGTTCGATCACTCGGAAGCACGCAGATATCGGTGTTGTCCGGAATGCATTGAAGCGGTGATTGGTATGGGCGGTACAGTTGGAATGATCAATGGCATGGAAATGGAGGAATCTTGGGAATGTGGGCTGGTATGAGTGCGAGTATGGAATGTTGGAATGTTGGAATTCTGGTGGCGGTGCTAGACTAGGAAACTTGTATATATTGAGTATTGTTGTTGTTATGAGTGACGATAGTAATTGAGACGTTATAAGGGTCATTTCGGATTTCAATCGGCAGCCCGGCGAAAATCTGGACTAGATTGACTACTTGCTAACGCTGATAACTGGCACTCAGTGATGCAACCAAGAGCATGGCCTTCATGTATTGAGAATAACCGTCACATATCCAGAATTCTTTATCTCACCTAGGGGTAAACAGAGATAATTAGGGAGTCTGAGAAGAAAGTAGAAAGGAGCGGAGTAGAGAACAGAAGAGAAGAGAAAAGATCAGGTGAGGCGAGAAAGAGTACAGTTGGTTTTATCATGAGGGAAGCGACGATATAGCGAGAAGATGAAGGAACAACGAAATTTTCCTGATTTAGGTATATAAAGATGCCCGTTGCCAGAGACGCGAGGACAGAATAGAGGCTAGGAGACCGAGCATAGTGCACAAAACTGAGTGATATCCGACCTGTTCTAACCCAACAATCACTTCGACAGACTATTTCTACACCCATCACTTGCGCTGCTTCATTCCATCTATCATGAATATCGTACCCGCGGATTACCAAGAACGAACTTTCAGTCCTATCCACTATAGCTATGCTTTATGGGATAACCATGCCAGTAGCACCTTGACAAATAGTGTGGGCGACAGCCTAAATATGAACGCCGGTACTGTTTCACACAGTTGCAATAACACCTTCTACAGCGGGCCAAGTGAAGACAATTTACCCATTCAAGCATGGCTGTCGCCACTAGATCCATAAAAAAGGCACCAGGATGTGAGAAACCTCAGGGTTGATGGAATTGGAGATTGGGTTCTGAAAACAAGTGAGTTCGAGAGTTGGTATGGGGGCCGAGACGGCCCGGAAAAATCAGTATTGTTATGTTATGGGAGCCAAGGGGTCGGCAAGACCTATATAAGGTACAAGGGTTCCCCCAGATACAATGGACAAAGCTAACAAGGAATGACAATAGTTCGCTCATAATAGACACTCTACGCAATAGGATCCGAGGGCAGAATGCGGCCGTTTTCTCTCTCTACTGCGACTATCAGACTCCGAACCAATCACCGGCGAACATGATAGGTGCTCTTCTCAAGCAGGGTGTGGCGGGACCCGCCGAGATTCTTGGTGAAATCAAATACCATTTCCGAGAGTCAAGGAAGCTAGGTGGCCAAGGGCTCCGCTTGACGGATATGGTCCATTTGTTTATCAAAGCAAGCAGGTCATTTGAACGGGCATTTATTTGCATCGATGCAGTCGATGAGATACTGGCAAAGGGTCGACCCCACTTTATTCGTGCATTGCGCCATATTATTGACGGGGCACCAAACATCCGACTGGTTCTCACGAGCCGGCCGCATGTTCGTGTGGAACTCAACAAGCATCTTGCAGACCGGGCATACGTAATGCAAGTTGAAGCAGACCAGGGGGATATCACGAGGTATGTTCAACTCAAAATTGATGACGACCCACACCCTGGGCTGATGAGTGGAGATCTAAGAAAGGGTATCATGAAAACGATGCTGGAGAAGACCTCGAGAATGTAAGTAGAAGAAACTCTATTATGTGTTTGGATCCCAATTGACGTCCCTTCAAGGTTTCTACTCGTGGTCTTGGGTATGGCTGCTATTTTAGGAGAGACTACCAAAGCCAAGAGACGGAAGATGCTGACAACAGTGGCAACTGTTGGCGTGGCCCTAGGTGATGTGTATGATGAAACATTATAGCGAATAAGAGAACAGAATGAGGGCCTATCAAGACTTGGGATGCAAGTACTGATGTGGGTATCCCACTCACAGCGGCCATTGCAGATACATGAACTCTGCCACGCTCTAGCGGTAGAAATAGGGTCAATCGATCTGGACCTGGACAATGCTCCTTCGGTTGACACGGTTCTCGACTCGTGCCTTGGACTTGTAATCATCGACAATAATTCAGCGTTGCGCCTGATCCACGACTCTCTCTGAGAGTACTTCGCAAACCGGAATATTTTCCCCAGAGCCCACCAAACGCTTGCAGAAATCTGTTTGACCTGTCACAATTTTTCGGAAGTTGATTACATTTCCGCAGGCTACACACCTAACCTCCGGTACACTTCAATTCTCAAATATTGTTCCCTCTATTAGGGAATACATGCGAAAGCAGAACTCTCTGACCGGGCGAAATCCCTTGCCGTGGAGCTGTTAAGCCTGAACGATAACCATGTATCTGCCACCTTACCTTTCCAGCATTTAGTGCATTACCATAATCACTTTTCTCATTACCAATTCACAGGTTTACACTGCGCATCCAATTTCAGAATCGTTGAAGTCGTGGAGGCTTTGATCGAAATGCAAAGCTCTGATATCAATCAAGGAGATTGTATAGGCTGTACACCACTCATGTGGGCGGCCCGGCAGGGGAATGAGGGGGTAGTGCGACTACTACTCTCAAGGGGCGATGTTGATCCCGACAAGCCAGAAAGTTATGGTGGGACGCAGCTCTCGGCGGCTTCCTCCAGGGGACATGAGGGGGTGGTGATGCAACTTCTTGAAAAGGGTAATGTTAACCCTAATAAGCCTAACAAATTTGGTAGGACCCCGCTCTCGGGGGGCTTCTGTTGGGGGGCATGAGGGGGTAGTAAGACTGCTATTCGCGAGGGACGATGTCAATCCCAACTTGAGGGACAAAGAAGGACAAACAGCACTCTGGTGGGCCTCTTTTGAGGGGCATGAGGGGGTGGTGAGACTACTGCTCGCAAGGAGTGATGTTAATCCTAACGAGCCAGATATCGATGGCGAAAAGCCGCTCTGGAAGGCTTCAGGAACGGGGTTTAAGGGGGTGATGAGACTATTACTCGTCAGGGACGATATCAACCCTAACAAGGCGGACAACTATGGGGCAACGCCGCTCTCGCGGGCTTCATTGTGGGGGGATGAGGCAGCGGCGAGACTACTACTCGCAAGGGCTGATGCAGTGTTCTCAACGGGGCAGTCCGTCCGTCTTGAGTCAGGACGAGGATGGACGACTTTTTGCCGTCCTGTCCCGTCTTCCAGCCAAATTGCCCGACGATTTCGAGTGGAGGACGTCGGGCCCCGCAGTCCCCTACCTGTAATGTCTCAGTTGGGCCATTTGATTCCTTGTGCCAAGATATGAGTTTTGAAATGAAACGCCAAGAATTAAGGCTACACAAAATAGTAAGCCCAATTTCCACTCCCTCTCACTCGAGTTTGGGCCGGTTGCCATTGTTGGAGTCAGAACTTGAAGGCCACTCAACCGACGCACTACCCAGAATACTCGTAGTCGGATTGCTGTTATGACCAAGTAGCTCCTCCATACCCTTAATTAGGGCGAGGTCGGGAGTGTTGAGTACACCTGGAACTGTGCTATCAAAATCCCAAATGGTTTCTTGTGATGCGGAATCCTCAAGTGGAATTAACATTCTGGATAGACATTTGAGAAACGTAGAATCGAGATATGAAAAATAGGTAGGGTGAAACTTAGTAGTGAATTGCTGCATCAAGCGAATCTTACAATTTGCATCTGATGCTATCTTCTATTTTGAACAATCGGTGACCTTACACCCTTTTTATTATCAGGATTCGATATCAACTCAACTTATTTCCCCTTTCATAATTCAATCCGATCTATGAAGACCCTATGGCTGGTTAGACTCCAGACTCTTGGTCTCATTATCCTCTAAGCGAACCCACCTGTCCCCATTGTTTCCAGTCTCTTATTAGCGTCACCGGTATTTACCTAAAGTCCGTTGGGTGGCCGCATACCTGTATAGGTGGTGTCTCCTTTATATTGTTAAGAATAAAATTATTGAAAGTCCCTACCGTCATCTGCCATCCCTTTCTTCATAGGCACTGCGGTTTCCCACCGTCGCTAGTCGTCACCCACAGTGCCCCACCGTCCCCTGCCGTCCTGTGAGTCCCCCGCAGTCCCCCGCCGTTGACTACATTTCCCACAACACCCGCAGTCTTTATGCACACCTCACATATTAGTGTCTCAGATTGCCGGGCCCGTCGTCCTTGCTAATGACCACCGTCTTTAGATTTCGCGGACGAGGACGGGGAAAATTTTGTCGTCCAGTCCGGCCCAGGGCTCTTGGCAGTCCGTCCTCAGTCAGGGTCCTATCGGGCCCCCGGACCGTTGAGAACACTGGGCTGATGTCAATCCCGACAAGCCAGACGATGATGGTCGGGCACCGCTCGCCCTGGCTGCTTTCGGTGGGTATGGGGGCTTGGTAAGGCCACTGCTCGCAAGGGCCGATGTCAACCCAGCCAAGCCAGACAGCCAAGGTCAAACTCCGCTCCAGGTTGCTTCTATGAATGGGCACGGGGAGATAGTAGCACT